>PVIC010054253.1:0-11613 GCA_004025085.1 Thryonomys swinderianus
CACAGAGTTGGGGGAACTGACAAAGGATACAATATGTCTCTGTCTAATTAAGGATCAGATGAGATGTACCATACAAGACTAGGACATATGGAAAGCACAATGTCATTTATTAGTCCTCATGAATAATGAGCTTGAGGGGTACATCTGTGAACAGTAGAATCAAAGAGAGAGAAGTTATTTGTATAGAAAGTAGAATCAAATGGAAAAAGTGCACAAAACCAAAAAAATCGAATCCCAGCACTCGGGAGGCAGAGACAGGAGGATTGCTGAGTTCGCGGTGGCTTGCCTGGGCACCATAGTGAGCTCAGGGCCAGCCTGAACTACAAAGCGAGACCCTGCCTCAAAAAGCAAAAAAAAAAAAAAAAAAAAAAAAAAAAAAAAAAAAAAAAAAAAAAAAAAAAAAAAAAAAAAAAAAGATTGAATAGCTGTTTTCACTAACATTCCTAAATTTAACAGACAGAAAAAGGAAAAAGGATCTATGATTTAAGGATTAGGCACAGAGGAAGATCAAATTTGTGTGTGTGTTGAGAAAGACATCTTCCTAGATAAAATGAGAAAATTCACAAATAAAAACACCCACTATTTTCTCCTTCGTGCTTTGAACAGAAATATATGAGAATGAGATTACAAGAACCCTGGAAAACATTTTACAGCTATGAAATAAATTTGAGGATGAAAATCAAAATATTGAGAACAATAGAAGAGAAGGATTAGAAAGTCCTAGATCCTTGATGGCATTGTATCACTGAATTAATTCTGTAATGGTCAGTGCTGGGTTATTCTGCTTTGAAACAAGATCATAAAGTTGTCATTGAGTAAGCGACTGGCACGTGTATAGCTAGTTATAACTCAGAGACTGGTAATCAATTAGAAGTTCTGCATGTCTTTCAGTTATAAATAGTTGATATTAAATTTATTTTATTAGTCACTTTTCCTCACAGGGGCAAAATACCTGAAACTTAAAAAAAAAGAGACCTTTATTGTAGCTGATAGTTTTAGAGGGTTTAGTCTGTGGCTGGCTGGCTTCAAGGCAGAAAACACACGGTGGAAACATCTCATGGAAGAAAGCAGCTCATACAATACCAGCAAGGAATGACAGATTGCCAGGGGGGTGGGAGGAGAAGAAGAGGGAAGAATGAATACAAGAAATTGAATGATTCCATTTTATTCTTTTTTATGGCACAGTAGTATTTTATTTTGTATGAATTCCACATAGGTCCCTATGTGTAAGCATGACCTTCCACTTACACTTACTCCAATGCTTTGCAGTAATTGCAAAACAGCACCAGCATCTTTTAAAGACAGCTAACCATAAAACTCGTCCTCCAGAGGCTGATGCTAACCAACAGTAGAGTAGAGCTAATGATTCACGATGCAACAGAAGAAAATATGTTTGGTTTGGGGGGATTGCTACTCCACTTGGCTTGGAATGGCAGCTATTTTACATAATAGCTGGAGAAAATGAATTTTCTGTATTTTTTTTGCATTAAAAATAATCCTATCAGAAGCCTGTAAGTCACAGTATTGCAAGAGAAGAAGGGGGGGGCGGATGAAGGAATCTAACAAAGAAGTTGGTATTACTGATTGTCATGTCGCTGAGTTCTCCATAACTTCCAAGTTCAGTAAACATCAAGACTTGTGGTTAAAGATATTACACATAGATCACATTAAATTACCATTTGAAGTATAACATTATGTTATTCAGATATTTCCTTTTATAATATCTATCTATCTATCTATCTATCTATCTATCTATATATATATATATGTTTGTACTGGGAATTAATACATCTGTACTTCAAAGAAACAACAACGTATGAGAAAATGTTGATGTTCAATCAGAAGGATGTCTCATCACATTTTCGCCCCTACCTATCCTCCCATTTCACATGTGGTAAATCATGGCATTACTTGTTACTGCCGGTAACTTCACTGATTCTTCAAATGTTCGTATGGTAAGAATGTCACTTTTCCAAGGGTTGGAAATAAAAGTGAAATAAAACGCTGCCAGCTAAATGTGTTTTCCCATTTTGGTCATGTTTATTTTACACCAGAGAAAATACTAGGTGGTATGTTTTTGTTCCTCTCCTCTATGAAATCTAAGTAAATTATTGTAATTTAGATGGAAATTGTGAGCTAGAGGAACTGTCTCAGCAGGTGCTTTTTCACTGTTGGAATATCTCAGGGAGGAAGGTGGAGATTCATTCTTTTGTCTTATACATCTTCAGTCACCCAAAGTAGTAACTATCTCCAATGGAAGCCAGAGTTGGCAAGTTATTTGGAAAATAGAGTGGTAGAGGCTGAGAAAAGCAGGAAAAACCGTGCAGGCCCGTTTCAAAGGAATCATTCTTAGGCATCAAAAAGACACAAAATAGTGCGACCGGAGATTAAAATTTGCTGATATGAACCTTTTTATTGGACTGCTTATAAATTGTATTTTTTCAGAGGTGCCTAGCTAGCTTTGGATCATTGTTTGTTTGGTAAAATAAGGCAGTGATCTTTTCCTGCTGTTGTTAAGGGATAGAACCAAGAGAAAAGTTTACGAGACACGCCACGTTTCATAGAAATAAATGAGCGAGAGATTGATCTTTCCAGTGACCGACCTCTTAAAGGGATCTTCTGGAGTGTTATCAGGCAACATGAACTTCCACGTACTACGTGTCCCCTTCTGTTTTACTGACATAGCCATCGCTTTCCTTACAGCATGACAAGAAGGGAATAGGGAGACCGGCCAGATGTGCACAATGCTGGATAGTGGAGAATGAGTGTCCTTGGAACCAAGATTTTCGTGATACTTTTTCATAGTTTTTAGCTTGTTTACTGGGACAAGTACATACAAGATGTTAAGCAGGTAATTTAGAACAAAAACAGTCACTAGGTCTCAAATACGTATTGTATTTCTTCCCAGATTTACAGCCTTACCCTTAATAAAATGCACACTCACAGCAATCCTTTTCAGAGTTTCGTGTAAAACACAATTTATTTTAAGCAGAGAGATAATTGAAGAGCTATCATTCAAAGCTTAATCTAAAGTGTTTCTGCATCCCAGTTAATAGTTTGTTTTCTTCCTGAATGTTAAAAACTATGAACCATGTAAAAATGCATGCTAATTTTTACCACAGTAGATAATTATAATGGGTATAGTATTCAAATCATGCCAACCCAATGAAATGTCTACTGAATGTTCAAGAAATATCCTGAGACAAAGAAGTGGGACTTTAAGGGAACACAAGAACACAGCCCCCAAATAAAGCTCAGTTATCATTGTACATTATTCCAAGCAGAAATTTGTCCTTTTCTGCAGTGAGACTGTTGTCTCTCTGTTGTACTGATATGGCACGCATGTAAATAGATTAGCATGATTTCAGGAATATCAAACTCTGTCCTCACTCTCCATTTCACAATCCAGACCATGTGTGAATGCTTTAATTTTCCATTCCTGAAAAAGAATTGGTCCTCTGAAATCACAACTAAGAGAGAAAATATTTAACAAACAGTTTCTATGGGAAGGAGAAAGTACTAAGTTCAGTTCATTCTAAGGTGTGAAGAATCAACACAGAATATCACTGAATAGCCAGGTTAGAACTAGAATGAGTTTTATTTTTTTAAATTGGGTTGGGAATAATTGCAGAATAATAAAATACTGAAGCTCAGTGAATCCATAGTTGTATTATTTACCATATGAATTGATAAGCAGAAGACATTAAAGCATCACCCATTTGGCCAAGTAAAATAATTGATGAATGAGTTTATAACACAGTGAAGTGAAATGTGTCGGTGTCATCTTCTGTGATGTTGTAAGTTTCTTCTAAGTTGCTTCAGGGGTGTCCACAGGACTGTTTGGACTGTGCGCAGTGTCTCCAGTCATTAGCTCCTACAGACCAATTTGGCAAAACAGTGGCTTTCCAAAACTGTGTTTAATTTTTTAAAAGACTAGGGATTCTTGTGGTTTGACTGACTGACACTAAGGCCTTGCTTTGAAAATACCTCTGAACATCAGCAAGATTGCAGCGAGAGGACTCTGATGTTCATCCACTTCCCAACAGCAAAACTATCAACCGTCTGCAGGCAAGATTTTCATGAATATTCTACAACTCAAGGATGAGGCTGAGGCTTCTTCTTGAACCACAAAAACTATAAAAAGCTGCAGTATGGAGGGAAAAATGGTTTTACACTAAGAATTTTGATGTTCTTCCTGCCCTATCCTGGCACAGTGCCCACAGTGACAGGGTTCTCCTGGGCTTGGGGTTTCACTAGGTGGAAAAGAGATTCTGTTTCCCCAACCATTGGGACTGTTCCCCAGTAGGACCACTTCTGGATTCTTTTAGGGAGCAAATGGGGTAATCAGTAGGACTACACCATTAGGAAGTAGCTAGACAGACACCAAGTCAGAGGTGGTGGCCTTATAATTGTTCAGAGAATATCCTTTTTTGTTTTGTTTTTATATTTTTGTATTTGTTTTGTTTTTGAGACAGGGTCTCGCTTTGTAGTCCAGGCTGGCCCTGAGCTCACTATGTAGCCCAGGCAAGCCTCAAACTCAGCAATCCTCCTGCCTCTGCCTCCCAAGTGCTGGGATTACAGGTGTGAGCCACCATGCCCGGCTATATTTTTTTATTTTTTCCTGTATTAATATAGATAACCGCTTTATTATTAGGGCTTTAAGATGGAAACAAACCGAATACCCTTGAAAGGGTGAATGATCAAATTCGGCATATCTGTACAATGCACAACTGTTCTTTAACAGTAACAGAAGACCTATTATTACAGAAAATATTTTTATGAACTTCGAGAAAATGATCCTGCATGAAGAAGAATGCCAATCTCAAAATGTTACACACTCCATGGGTTGACTTAGCTAATATTCTTAGTACGACAAAATTCAGGAAGGGAGAAGAGTGTAGTGCTTTCTGGGTTTTAGGACAGAGGGAGAGTAGAACAGGATGTATTAGGTCAACGGAAGGGAAAACAGTGATGCAGAGGCTCTCTGTGTTCACTGTATTGATGTCATGGCTTCCTCTTCGTGCCTCTGCAGCAAAGTCTTGCCATATGTTACCATTGGGGGGAAACTGGGTAAAGAGTGAAGGAAATCTCTTCAGCATCTTGTAAAATTGCATGTGATTCTATAAGTTACTAAATTAAAATCTGTAATTAAAAACTCCATACTCCCAATGCAGTCTGGATTTCTACTAATCATGAAATTGTCTTTCAGTATAAGTATGTTCCACACATTACCTGAGTAAAACATTCCGATGTAGATCAAATTACACTCAAGCTTAACTAGGAAGTCTGAATTTTGCCCTAAGAATACTACTCCAATTTAGCCCTCAAAATGAAGTAACACCAAAACACAGAGAACCCTCGAGTTATGACCAGCCTCACATGCAAACAACTTGAGCTACTACCAGAAGTTTAGTTTTAACTTACAACTAAAGTCTTGAGTTACAAGCCAAAGGCTGGCCACTTGTACAGTTGTGAACAAAGTATCTTGATGCCAGAAAAGCATATGTAAGACTACCTAAGTGTTGGCTTCAGCCCAGATATGCATGTCTGTGGTATGATTTCCAGCAGTGTATTATAGGATTGCTATCAAAATGGCTCCCAAAAAGCTAAGAAAAGAACCTAAAGAAGGAAGGGAAAGATAAACAGAGCAACCTTAACTCAAAAGAAGAGGAATTTGTGGAGAAATCAGAGAGTAGTATTTGAGCAAATTTGTTATTATATACAGCATGTAGAAGTACAGCAGCTCAACAATCTTAAAGACAAAGGTTTGTATAAGGAAGCTAGTGCTGCTAAAGGGGTTACTCCAATGTGTAAGTCACAATCAATAGTGTTAGATGAGGTAGAAAACCCATTTTAGTGTGAATCAATTAGTGATAATGTTGAAACATTTTGTGCCAGTAAAGGGTGGTTTCCCAATTATAAAGTGAGCCCTGGGGTTCCTACCTTAAGTAGGCATGGGGAAGCATCCAGTGCTGATAAAAGGGCTGCTGAAAATTACAGAATGAAGGCTCACAGAAATGGCTTTGCTCTCATCAAGTTTTCAGCTGTGATGAAATGGGCCTTCTTTTTGGAAGAAAACGCCCAGGAGAACTTACATGACTCAGGAAGAAAAGAAAATCCCAGGCCACAAGCCTATGAAGAAAAGGCTAAACTTCACTGCTATGTTCCAAAGGGAGTGGTGACCTCAAGACAGAGCGTCACTGGACTCAGCACTCTGACACCTCTAGTGTGCACAGAAAACTAAAAGTCATAAAGAGTACATTAGATTTCATCTGGAGATCTAGTGCAAAAACCTGGGTAACAAGAGTAGTTTTCCTTAAGTGATCACAGAGGCTATCTGTCCTACTGAAGTATCTAGAAGAAATATCTAGAAGACACATGTTTACCACTCAAGGCCATCTTCATCATAGACAATGCTCCTGCTTAGCCATGAGATGTGGAAGAATTGGCTGGAGAATTCTCATGGCTTTCAGGAGAGTTCCTCCTACCTAATACAATTCTATTGCTGCCTATGGACCAGCAGGGTATAGCTGTCTTGAAGAAGCTATACACCAAGGAATTATTCCTGGAGTTCTTCCAGATTTAAATGTAAAGAGTTGTGGAAGGAACATCTCACCTTTGACCAAGGAGCCAAACATGCTCACTGGAAGAAATATAGCCTCTTTAATAAATGTTGATGGAAAAACTGGGTTTCAACTAGTCAGAGATTAAAACTAGACCCATATCTGTTACTATGCATTAAACTAAAGTAAAAATGGGCTAAAAATCCTACATTTAAATAGAAACACTGAATTGGCTGGAAGATAGGATATGTAGAACTCTTGAAGACACTGGGTTATGAAAAGATTCTATGAAAAGAAGTCGGTCATAAAGGAACTAGCACAAAGAATCAACAACTGGGGTTTCATCTTCTTAAAAAGCTTTTGCACAACAAGAGAAACCACTAATAAAGTGAAGAGATAAGCCACATATGGGAACATTTTTTACCAGCTAACAAAAGCCTACTATCTAGAATATATAAAGAGTTTAATGGACACACCTTGAGGACACACTAATAAGTGAAATAAATAGATCACATATATGTAAATACTGTATCTTTTCTTTGGTATGAGAACCTATAGATGTAAATGAGTTCTAGAATGTATGATAGATTTTGTGAAGTAGGAAATACTCAAAGGGAATGCAGTAGAAGAAAGTATTGAGCGGAAAGAATAAATATGATTTGAAAAGTAAAAGAAAGCACATGTATATAGTGGGTGGGGGGGTTGTGGGGTTGGTAGGGATATGGGTAAAAATGAGAATCAACTCATGTCATATACTGGTACAAATTCCCCAATGTTGAGTGTGATTGTGAGCTGTATGTAAAATGTACCAATAAAGAATTCAATTTAAAAAAAGTTTAAAAAGTTAGAAGTTTTCATTTAAAAACCCAAGTCAAAAATGAACAACTGAAATGAACAAACATTTCTTCCATGAAGAAGTGGTAGCAACGAATAAACATATAAAAAATGTTCAGCACCGTCAGTCATTTAAGAGATGGGCATGAAAACAATGCTGAGACTCCATCTCACTCCAGAAAAATCACTGCTATCGAGAAATCAACTGATAACCTGGCAGGGCTGTGGGGAAAGAGACACACTTCTCACTGTTGGTGGGAGAATAGACTGATACAGTCAGTGTGGAGATTCCTCAAAAGTCTAGGGTTAGACGTTTCATTTGACTCAGGCATTTTCTTCTGGGTATGTTCCTGAAAGAAGAAAAAACATCAAACCACAGTGGTATATGCACATCCACGTACCACGGTGGCACAGTGTGTAATAGCTAAATCTTGCAAACAGTACAAATGCCCTTCAAATGGCGATTGGATAAATGTGATCTTTTTATGTATAAAATGGAGAACTACTCACCTATAAAGAAAAACGAACTAAAGCCATTTATAGGTAAATAGATACACCTTCAAATTCCCAATAATGAATGTAATTATAATGTGTACCTAAAATATACTAATAAACATGAATTAAAAAGAAATAAGTATTATAAATATTGAAACCTATAAACATGCCACTGTGTGCGTATAATTTTATTCTCAGCATAAAGAATAAAGAATATGCTTGAGTGAAATAAAGAGGACACATGTGTAAATACTGAATTCTTTCTCTGGTGTGAGAAACTACAAGTGTAAATAGGGACCAAAACGTATAGTATATACTGTGAAATTGGAAGAAAAATGTTAAAAGGGGAAGGGGAACTAGGGAGAGAGTAGTTATAAAGTAAAGAGGAAAAGAAAAAAAAAGAATAAAAAGGGAGAAAAAGGAAAAAGCAGAAACAAAGCTTTTTTGTAAATAGAAAGGTCTTGAGGGCTTGAAGGGAAGGAAAGGGAATGGGAAAAAATAAGTACCCAGGTATATCACGCACAGGAACAAATTCCCAATAATGAATGTGATTATAATGTGTACCTAAAATATACTAATAAACATAAATTAAAAAGAAATAAGTATTATAAATGTTGAAACCTATAAACATGCCACTATGTGCATATAATTTTATTCTCAGCATAAAGAATTCAATATACAATTTAAACAAATTAATAGAGCTAACAATAGAGTATACGATTCTTTCTGGATAGAATTTCAACACTGACATTTCATTTTACCTTTCAAAATATTAACACTTGCTATTTTAAATTTGCCATTGTTGTGAACAGTATAAATATAAATTATCCAAGAATAAATTTAACAAAAATGAGGGCATTCCTATGTAGCATATTGAAAGGGTGTTTTATTAGCTGGAAAAAAAAGGACATAAATGCCAGATGTTGTCAACCTAGTAATAGATGGCTACAGGATTAACAAAGATACGGATGTAATCTCTCATTTAATATCTAAATGTAATTCTCATTTCAATAAGAATTTGTATTCATGAAAGCAGCAAACTGATTGTTACAATGCATATGAAAGAATAATGTTTTAGGAATGTCTGAAGTAATTCTGAAGGAGGAAACAGAAAGAGAACAAGTAAGAGTATTTACAGCCAGAACATTTATAAGACTCTCTTAATTAGGTGGACTGAGACTGTAGTTCAAGGTAAAGCACTTGCCTAACACATGAGACTCTCTGTTTTCAATACTATATGATGTTGGCACAATGATAGATAAATAGGTCAAGGTATCTGAACAGGAGCTCAGAAATACAGTGAAGAATACATCATACTTTGTTGAGAATGGAGATGGAATTAGAATTTAATTGAGAGACACATTAGTAAATGCTTTGTTGTTGAAATGCACATACCCTTAATCTCCATATATAATATCATAGAAAAACTAATATTCAGAAGTGTTGTGTATATAAATGTGAAAACAAAATTCAGACATGTAAAATGGTGCGTATAAACCTGTGGACGCATGAGCAGTTGCTTACATCAGACACGGAAGTAAGAAAGCTTGAAGAAAAGCCTTCTGAAAGCCAATAGCAAAACTAAAGCCATTTTAAATAAAATTAGAAGACAAAATATTGATGATTAAAAGATATTTGCAATACACAAAACTAGCAAGGCATTCATGGCTGCAGTGTAGAGAGTGGATTTGGAAATAAGTACAGAAAAAAGGTAAGGAAAATGAGAAAGAATAGAAAGGGAAAGTGAATAAAATAAAAAGACTAAATAAACATAAAAAGGATAGTCAATGTCACCAATATTCAATAAAGTAAAAAATATATATATAATATTATTAGGAAATGAATTGAGAGATTAACAAATGAAAATATATTATTTTAAGATCATGATACATAGTGTATTTACCATGGTTACTCTCTAATAATTTTTGTTATGAAAAATTATATTTTCATTAACAGTTTTATATTTTCTTTATTAATATATATTTGTAAGACATTAAAATAAAAATTAATTAGGCTAATAAGACAAAAAGGAAATAAATGTAAAACAATTTTTTTTTTTTTTGAGACAGGGTCTCGCTTTGTAGCTCAGGCTGGCCCTGAGCTCACTATGGTGCCCAGGCAAGCCTCGAACTCAGCAATCCTCCTGCCTCTTCCTCCCGAGTGCTGGGATTACAGGCGTGAGCCACCACACCCGGCACTGTGGTATGTGGTGTTGATTGTTGGTGGGCATGAGTCTCCACACCCAGCATTATATGTGGTTACCGGGGATCAAACTCAGGACCTTGCACTTGCGAGGCAGGCGCCAGAACCACTGAGCTAACCCTCCGGCCCCTGTAAAACAAATTTTAAAAGTGATAAAATTATTGCTGAAGATTTGACCAAAGAGGAAATTTATAACTTTATTTTGACAGTATGTATACTGACATTTTGGACATTGTCTTAAAATACATAATAAAGATTACAGATATAATAAATAATTCTTAGGAATAGTTTGACAACTAGGGAAATATTATAAATGACCAAAAAGATTTATTAAAAACATTCATTAAAGTCATTTGTATTTGGAAAATCTGTCCATCAATAAAGGGATGTTGAATAGATATTGAAATACTACGCTGAGCTTACTGTAATTAAATAGAACAGGTTACATCCATGTGTCCTATGGAGGGTAGATCTAAAAAATAAAATTACCAAATACAGCAATGAACATAATGGTCCTTGAAATTGTATGTTACCTGACTTTAAAGAAATAAAATTGAAAAAAATCATATCACATTGTTTTGACTTCTTAAAGTATATGTTTAAATTATCAGTACAAAATGTAACAATTCTAGCCCCAATAAATCATAATGTACATAAAACTGAGAAGTTAGTGCTAGAAATAACAAGCACCTGTTGCATTCCAGAGAATTTGATTTTCCCAATACAACTGTAAAGTAGAAGGAGAATTTCTCACAACATTGCTCTCTAAGACTTCATGGCAAAATTAGGGGGAATGGGATTTTATGTTGACTTCCACTGATTCTCAAAACTTAGCATTTACACGATCAGTTCAGAACATTCTTTCGGGGATTTAAGGTCACAAAAGAACACGATGATATAAGTTGTTCTCTAAAGGTTGCCCCGGATAAGACATATCAGGAAGAGTCAAGAGCATTCCAGGAATATCCACCTCTTAGACAAGAGCAGAATTTTCAAGGCCACCATCCTGCAAGGTTTGCTTTGGATGCCCACTTAAAATTATACTCCTAAACCTTAGCTCCTCATTTAGAGTATCAGAATTTTCAGGCAGGGCTTGACTCTCTGTGTTTTAAGTAAAATAAATAAATAAATAAATAGAATCCTCACACACGATCTGGTGCAGCTGGCCTTGTGTGAGTTCCCTGTGGCGGTGTTCCTTGAGTTGTGGATGTAAAGAATAGAAGATGGGGGGCCGGAGGGTTAGCTCAGTGGTTCCAGCGCCTGCCTCGCAAGCGCAAGGTCCTGAGTTCGATCCCCGGTAACCACATATAATGCTGGGTGTGGAGACACGCCCACCAACAATCAACACCGCATACCACAATGCCGGACGTGGTGGCTCACGCCTGTAATCCCAGCACTCGGGTGGCAGAGACAGGAGGATTGCTGAGTTCGCGGCGGCTTGCCTGGGCACCATAGTGAGCTCAGGGCCAGCCTGAACTACAAAGCGAGACCCTGTCTCAAAAAAAAAAGCAAAAAAAAA
>PVIC010054254.1:0-11599 GCA_004025085.1 Thryonomys swinderianus
AGGCTGGCCCTGAGCTCACTATGGTGCCCAGGCAAGCCGCCGCGAACTCAGCAATCCTCCTGTCTCTGCCTCCCGAGTGCTGGGATTACAGGCGTGAGCCACCACGCCCAGCATTATA
The DNA here is from genome assembly GCA_004025085.1 of Thryonomys swinderianus. NCBI lineage: Eukaryota > Metazoa > Chordata > Mammalia > Rodentia > Thryonomyidae > Thryonomys > Thryonomys swinderianus. Next base: position 119 of record PVIC010054254.1, read on the forward strand.
TGTGGTAACCGGGGATCGAACTCAGGTCCTTGCGCTTGCGAGGCAGGCGCCGGAACCACTGAGCTAACCCTCCGGCCCTAGAATTTTTTAATTTAATATTCTATCAACTGGAACATCTAAGACTTCCTCTAGAAAGTATAAAGAAATATCTTTATAATTGTTTGTTGTAATAAGATTTCACAGACATACTGATTTAGATTTATTTTTTCACAATTAATTTAAAAGAAAATAAGGAAGTCACTATACGCCCAAGGTCATACATAATAGCTGCAACCTAAATATTTGTGAATTTACAATAATGGATACTTTCTGCTACATCTGTAATTAATTTTTACCATGGATATATCATCTTAGGGAAGTGATGACTCCCAATCAGTCCAGTACTCACATCTTTCCCCAGAAAGGCAAAATCAGACCTGAAAGTTACTTCCTAAGAGGATGAGAATGGCCAGGGCTTACTGTAAGAGAAAACCTTAGACTATTATTTTAACTGGCAAATTTTGGTTTATGAACAATTCATTTTAATGTTCAAGGTTTTTTTTTTTTTGAGACAGGGTCTTGCTTTATACTTCAGACTGGCCTTGAGCCCACTAGGTAGCCCAGGCAAACCACAAACTCAGCAGTCCTCCTGCCTCTGCCTCCCAAGTGCTGGGATTGCAGGCGTGAGCCACCATGCCCGGCACTGTGGTATATGGTACTGATTAGTGGTGGGTGTGAGTCACCACACCCAGTATTGTTGTATGTGGTTACTGGGGATTGAACCAGGGTAGGTGTCGGAACCACTAAGCTAAATCTCTCCGGCCCAGTGTTCAAATTTTCTTATATATATATTTTTTTTCCTAAATAAGTGAAAAGATTGTTATATGCATTCAGTAGTTACCAAGACAGGCTTTATTATTATCACATTATGAAGATGAAGAAATTAAAGCCTGTAGTTATTCAGGTTAGTCAATATGAACTAGCACACAAGTCTCCATCTCCTGAGTGGAATTTAGTACTACAAGCTCCTTTGTGTTTAAAGCAACACAATAACAACCTCTAATCAATTGTCTGAATTATAAAATAAGTCCAGACTGACCTCGACCTCATCATGATCCTTCTGCTTCAGTGGTGGAACTACAGGTACACACCACCATGCCCAGTTTGCTTACATTATTGTACCTGCAATAGCCTGCTACTGTAAAACAGATATGATGGCTTAATAATTATGCTATTTGTATATAAATAGATTATCTAGTGTATTTAACCAATTTAAAATTTTTTAATTACCTTCAATAACCTGTGTTATAACCTCATAGAGGATTAGATTAAAATATTCATGGAATGTCTATATCCTCTTTATTGAACATAAAGTATCTGACTTCTAGATGGATGTTCCATTTTCTGAGTGCCAAATTAATTCCCTACACCTAGATGATTAGATGTTTCTACTGAGTCTAGTTTTTTATTAGTAGACTACATTAGTTGAGAAGGAACTATATTCAACAATTCTGCCTATACACTAGAAAGCTGAAAATAAGCTATAATTAAAAAGTCACAGCTGCTCCTAGAGTAAGGACCAAAGCTATCCCATGAGGGAATCAGAAATGTCATGGAGATGGTCTGTTTCTCAGTGGATCAGCTCATAAAACAGTTGCAGTGACATTTAGCTTTCCCTCTTTAATATTTTGTAAAGAAACAAGTGTAATGAATTGGTAAGCCACATTTGGGAATATCTTTCATGCTGTGGCAGAACGAGAACAGAAAACAGTACCAAAAACTGAAAAAAGAGATCACCTTTCACTAGAATGGAAGAATAAGGACCTCCTCTCTATCCCTGCTACTCTGCTATCATCTTCTTTGAATTGACACAATAGCTCAGGAGAAGGATAGATAGAGCCCAGGTAAGCTTCTGTTCATGGTTCTCATCTTTCCATTTCCTGTGAACTCTGTTCTAAGTCCTTCATGGAGTCCATATAGGTAGAAAGAATATGTCCATCACTCTGTCATGTTTTAACAGTTTTTTCACTGCTTGCTCTAAATCAATCTCAGAACTCTGTATCATTTAAGATGCCATCTGTGGTAAATCTTCAGAACAACAACCAAACAAAAGTAAAAAAGTAATACATCTAACCCAGGAATGAACAACAAAAATGCCATGTGGAAGTATAAATAAGGTTTTTCTATACCATCAATATATTGAGTGGCATATAACTTATTCAGCATCTAACTTTCAAATTTAATTCATCAATATATTGAAATTAACAAGAACAGATTTTCAATCTCCACAGCACTCATCTCCCAATAGTTTCCTACAACTGTCCTGCAACTAAAACCATAATATATACAATTTTAACTCTTCTGATATCTTACATGATTAATTGTGCACACCTAAATACCAACACCCACCTAAGTACTGTGGTGGTCGGCAAGTTGTGAGAGAAGAAGCAAGGTTAAAAAAAAAAAAGACATGTGAACTATCTCACAAAATAACAGATTTACCAGGAAACAGGGAGATTTCTTAGGGGACTAATTGACATATATACATAGACAACCAACAGTACAGAGAGACAAAATCTGAAATAGAGTTATGTGGAAGTATCTGGTCACAGAAAAACAGAAAGATACCTGAATGAGTATATATATATATATATATATATATATATATATATATATATATTCAGATATGCACTGAAGGACACAACATAACTGATTGTAAACACAAGAGTTCTCCTCAGAGTTGCATGTGCTAACACACCAAAGCTAAAAGGAAGGAAAATATGCACAAAAACATGATATGCTTGATTTTAATTGATAGGTGCAGAACAAAACTAAGCAAATGTTTTCAAGATCCCAGAAAAGCAAGCTAGATATTCATGCCCCAGAGATGTATGAATTTAAAGAGAAGGTTCATTAAAACCTGTATTCATGTATATACCTAGCAGGGAAATAGTAAGGTCAAATGGGGCATCTAATCCTAGTTTTTTTGAGGAATCTCCGCATTGATCTCCACAGTGGTTGTACCAGTCTACCTTTTTACCAACAGTGGAGAAAAGTTCCTTCTCTCCACAGCCCTACCAGCATTTTTTGTTGGTTGATTTTTTAATAGCAGCCATTCTTTCAGAAGTGAGATGGAATCTCAGTATTGTTTTCATCTGCATCTCTCAGATGACTGGAAATACTGAACATTTCTTCATATGTTTCTTAGTCGCCTTTACTTCTTCATCTAAAAAATGTCTGTCACCAGGTGTGGTGGCTCACGCCTGTAATCCCAGCACTTGGGGGTGGAGGCAAGAGGATTGCTGAGCTTGTGGTTTGCCTGGACTACATAGTGAGCTCAGGGCCAGCCTGAGCTACAAAGAAAGACCCTATCTCAAAAATAAATAAATAAATAAATAAATAAATAAATAAATAAATAAATAAATAAAGTCTGTTTATTTCAGATGCTCATTTTTGAACTGGATCTTTAAACTTACCATGCTAGTTCCATGCTAGGTATATATGTGAAATAATTAAGTGAATCATATCACAGTGACATATGCACACTCATGTTTACAGCATCTCAGTCTGTAATAGCTAAATCTTGGAAAGAGCCCAAATGCCCATCAATAGGAAACTGGATAAAGAAGATGTGTGTGTGTGTGTGTGTGTGTGTGTGTGTGTGTTTAAAATAAAATGAAGTATTATTCTGCCATAAAGAATGATAAATTTAAGTCATTTATATTCATATGGACATACTTTGAGGACATACTCATAAGTAAAATAAACAGGACACAGATGTGTAAATACCATATTTTTTCTCTAGTATGGGAAATTGAACATGTAAATGAGGTCCAGAATGTGTGATAGGTATTGTAAAATATGAAGAAAATGTTCAAAGCCAAAAAGGGAAAGGGCAGATAGGAGAAAGTAAAGAAGGGAAAGAAAAAAAATTGATGGTAAAAAAGGAAACAATGCACATATGGGGTAGGGCGTGTGTGTGTGTGTGTGTGAGGTAAGGTTTATAGCAAAGGCAAGGGAATGGGGAAAAATGAGAATCAAGCTTCATCATGTACAGGCACAAACTGTCAATGTTGAATGGGATCATAGTGTATATATAAAATGTGCTAATAAAATCAATTACTAAAACAAAACCTGTGTTCATAGAAACACATAAAGACAAGACTTTAAGGATGAAAGAGAAGATACAGAAGCAGACAGACAAGGAAGGGCTATTTAAACCTACAAAATAGCCACTCCAAAATATATAAATAAAAGTCACATGAACAGAGAAAAATGGCTGTATATACAGACACAGCAACATGTGAGCCTAGAGTAAAAGTTGTCCACAAAGACAGACACATGTCCAAACTTAAAGGAAAAAGTTACAAGAACGTGCAGAGTTAAAAGGTTAGGAAGACTGATAAAATGACAAGGATTCACTGATTTCACAGGACATGTAATTTATACAGAGGTACAAAAAAGAGACATGCCCCATGAGCAAGGCGCACAGAGGATGACACTCTTTCTTCTTCTTGTTCTTTTCTTTTGGGGGGGGGTGCTGAGGATCGAACTTGAGCCCTTGCACTTGTCAGGCAGCTGCTGTAACCACTGAGCTAAATCCCTGGCCCTAACATTCTTTCTTGGTCTCTGTGTATCACCACTGTCAGAAATAGATTCACAATAATAGACACATCTATTATGGTACAAAATCACATACAAACATGAAGCCAAAACACATGTGTGTGAAAGCCAGTGCTGTACTTTCCATAATCTGCAAATTGGAAGACCTAAGGTAAGTTGGTGTTTCTAGAGGTCCTGCCAGAAGGCCAATATATATGAAAAACATAGCCTTCACAAAGGTGTTTTATACTAATATTAATGAGTTATTTAAACTCTCCAACTCACACTGCATTTTGCCCTAAATTATTACATGTTTACCAAGCAAGCATGTTTACATGCTTACTAGATAATGCCCTGGTTGCATTCTACAGATCACAGTCCAAATTGTACAACGTTCACTGCCCTAGAAAATGAACTGTCAGCTTTCTGAAGAACAGAAGTATCATGAAGCCAGAGTATCATGGGGAAAAGTCACAGGGAACGCTGGGAGCATTCTGCATTCATTTCTCTGGTGCCCTGTACAAAGTCTTGTACAAACCAGCCCCCGACAGCTTTGAGGCAGGCTTTGGCACAGGCAGGAAGATGGAACAGATAACTTCTGCGGAACTACTCTCTCCTTCCAAGACCTACAGGAAAAAGAGTAGTTTAGCAAATCAGAGCTGATAAAACTTTCTGTTGTAATCAGTGGGTTGGGAGAGCAGATAAACAAACACACCCTTCCCATGCTAACCACTGCTTTGTTCATTGGAAGGACTGAAAATGTGGCTTTAATGAGGACAGCAGTGTGAAAATACTGTTTGTGAAGATCACAATACTTCTGACTGCCAGGACCCTAGACGAAAACAAAGAAGGGAAAGCACATAGTCAGATTCCACAACTCTGGTTCCATTGTCCCTATCAAATAGTACAAAGAGTCAAAATCACTGAGATCAAAGAAATCTACCTGTGCTAGAAAGGGTATCTAGTACTGACCTGGAGGAGAAACCTTAGATTTCCAATCCAAATGTACCAGTGACGTCCTTTGTGAACTTAGTCTAATTCCCTTCCCTCTCTGGGGCTCAGTTACCCAATCTATTCAAAAGGGACTGAACTTTAGAGTACTCTAAATTCTGTCATCTCTGATTCTTTGGTTAACCTATCTCTATTGCAACATCACTATTCTGAACTCATGTCAAGAGAAGAAACAATTTAATCCTCAGAAATGGAAGAATAATGTTTTATTCTTGTTAATGAATCCCTATTATAGACAAAGAAGTAGAAAAATGCCCAGATATAGATTCCTGGTAGAAACAGGCTTCAAATGTTGTTTGAATACATATGGTGGGATTCAAGGGGGCTAGTCTGCCTGATTATCTGCCTGCCTCTAAATATATAACCCTCTCTTCATACTTAATGGTTAAGTGATCCACTGCCTTCAGCTCATAATTTTGACAATTTTCTGGTACAGAGACAAGACCCATTACTGAAACCACACATGCTTGTTAGGCATTTAGGAAAAACAGGGTAAGGGTTCATCATTGAATTATAGCAATGGCTTGTGATAATAATAATAACAGGTATACTTTAAATCTAGAAGTCTCTTCCCAGTTTACAAAATACTTTGAGACTTACTGTTACAACCATACAATCAACGTTAATAGTTTAAACTGTAGATGAGGAATACAAAGTATAACCCACAAATCCTAGACACAAACTCTCACATTTCAGCATAGATCTACTGGTCTTTTCAAAGACCCTATGTTTCTTTTTTACTCCTGGCCCCTTTGGTAGCCATTCAACTTCTGGCCCTACATCAGTCCATCCAGAGAAGGAAAGAAAGTCCTGATGAACACTCAGGGCTGAGAGAACCTCAGGTCTCCCATTCCCTTCAGCACAGAGAATGGAGTAGCAGGACGAGGCTGTGGCACTAGGCTAACAGACTCTGATGAAGAAAAGGAAGCATTTCTCCGTTCTTCCCATTACTCCTACTCCTCAGAGAACCATGTGGGTAAATTTATGAAGGTAAAGAAATAAAAAAGAGATGACAAGTTGCCCAGAAAATTCACATCCTAAACTTATTTTTCCTGAATTAGCTATGACTTTGATTTTCCATTTTACAGTTAACCAAGGCACTTAAGAGCCTGAATTAAGAATCTGGGCCACAGTGCCCAGGAAGGCTGTAAAACCTTTTCAGATGATTATTAAGCACATGCTAGGGAAGAGTTATGCTGAAGGGAGGCAAGCGGCTTTGGCTAATGGAGGGGAGATTTAATGGCCTGTATGAAAAATATGGCTAAAGAGGTTTGGAATAGTGAAAATAGCATTAAGGTCAGATGACAAAAAATTGAAAAATCAAAATTCAAATCCCATATCCACAAAGGTACTCACTGTGTAACTCTGAATAAGTCATTGACTTCTGTGAAATTCAGTTTCTCACTTGTAAAGTGGAATAAGAACCACTTAGAGTCAGAGTCAGGATTAAACAATAAAACAGAAAACATCTAACAATACCTACCACTGTGAGGTAAATGCTAGAAAGAAAGAGTAATATTTGACCAGAAACAATTTACGTCTGGAAGGAAAAGAGCCTTAGGTGTCAGGTTTTCAAAGCAAGTGTGATAATAATGCTGCAAGTCTGCTAACCACTTACTTGGAAAAAGAAATCTAAAATCAGCTCTTACAGATTAATTCCTGCCACCCTCTCCCTCTATATACAAGACACCCTTGCATACAATATTTTAACTCACCAGCACAATCTAAGCCACCCAAAGACCTTATTTGTCAATTTCTCACAGAAGCGCAATTATTTCACTTCTGTCCCTTAGGAAACAAGATTAAATTAAAATGATTGATAAGATTAAAATGCTTTGTAAAGGTTCATCTTCACATACTCAAACTGAAAGGCACTCCCACTTTTACAATGGTAATATTCACTATACATGTGAGAAATATCTTGAGATCTTGTTAATGATATTTCATATGCAGCTGCTCATATGTTTTTACAAAAACTCCTCAATCTGAGAGATCTTTGAGGCCTAAGACAGCTTCTTTTTTTTTTTTTTTTTGAGACAGGGTTTCGCTTTGTAGTTCAGGCTGGCTCTGAGCTCACTATGTAGTCCAGGCAAGCCTTGAACTCAACAATCCTCCTGCCTCTGCCTCCTGAGTACTGGGATTACAGGCATGAGCCACCACGCTCGGCACTGTGATACGTGGTATTGATTGATTGCTGGTGGGCGTGAGTCTCCACGCCCAGCATTGTATGTGGTTACCGGAGATCGAACTCAGGACCTTGTGCTTGGGAGGCAGGCGCCAGAACCACTGAGCTAATCCTCCGGCCCTAACACAGCTTCTTAATTTTCTTTATACACTCAGAATTCAGGACAGGATTTGGTACAAAGTAAACATTCAAGAATTGGACTAGTAAATAAGAGAATTTCTCTCTAAATTAATGAATGAAATGTTCATCATTTAACCAGGCTGACATTGCAGAGAATTGAAGATTTTCCACAAGAGATAGGACAAATCCATAACCAAAAGTTGGGAAGAATGTTCTTAAATCATGTATGTTCTTGTTCATTATTTATTCAATATCAAATCAATAGCTTAGCAGTAGAGCACTTGCCTGGCATTTACAAGGCCTTGGTTTGGATCCTTACCATTCTATCAAAAAGGAAAAACAAAACAAAACAAAACAAAACACAATATGGTATAGTATACCTAAAATGTACCAATACATTTACTTAAAAAAAAAAAGAAAAAAGAAAAAAGAAAAGGGAAAACTCTTGCAGTGAGCTTGAAAAATTTTTGACTTAAAATTTTAAACAACACGGTTCAAATCTTTTTTTCTTTTTTTTTGAGACAGGGTCTCGCTTTGTAGTTCAGTCTGGCCCTGAGCTCACTATGTAGCCCAGGCAAGCCTCGAACTCAGCAATCCTCCTGCCTCTGCCTCCCGAGTGCTGGGATTACAGGCGTGAGCCACCACGCCTGGCATTGTGGTATGTGGTATTGATTGTTGGTGGGCATGAGTCACCACGCCCAGCATTGTATGTGGTTACTGGGGATCGAACTCAGGGCCTTGCGCTTATGAGTCAGGCGCTGGAACCACCGAGCTAAATCTCTGGCCCCATGGTTCAAATCTTAATGCTGTAACTTTTTTTGTGAGTTACCTTAGAAGTTCCCATAATCTCTTAGCCTCCCATCTCAGTTCTTCGTCTGTGAGCTAGAGATGTTTAGTGTCATCATAGGTACGTTTCAATTAGTTTTTACAGATACGGGGCATGAAAGTACTTTGTGGACTCTTGGGAACCTTATACTCTAAGGTATATATACTCTAAGGTATAAGGTTATATAATATAGGGATTATAATAATTTAGTCTCAAACATGCCCAATGTCTTCCCATTTTCAGCTCTCTATCATTTCTCTTATTAACTGGTCATAATAAAGCCACCCATTAGATCCCCTGAAAACCATCTAAAAACAGGATCCAAATGGAAAAGGCAAGCATAGAACTAACTCTCCTGCCAACTTCAAGAAACTTTTGGCTCACCTCATTTCATAGAAGTCCTGGGTATGCAACCTGAATAAGTTAGTGTAGCCAATGATAAAGAGAACTTAATACCAAGTTTTAGAAGTTATCCAAAAATTATCTGCTTGAATTCATTCTGGCTTCTCTGCCCAGAGGTGTTTTCAGTAAAAGCAAGGATTGGAAGGTTTAGATGGTAGGGAGATAAATGGCATGGTGAAAGCAGAGTAGGAGGCTGTGTCAGACATGGGAGACAGATAAAAGAGCTAGAGATGGGAAAAGTAGATGAAGCAACATGGTGTGTGTAGACAAAGAGGATAGATCCCTCAAAACAGAAATGGGCTTAAAGTTTACGGAATGGGGAAAAGACGACTCGGCTGCTCTGGGTTCCATTCCGTCCCTGGCGGCGGCAGCGGCAGAGGCGACTGAGGCCAGAACACCGGCCAGCTCCACCCCGAGCGGCACAGACGACTCGGCTGCTCTGGGTGCCATTCCGTCCCTGGCGGCGGCAGCGGCAGAGGTGACTGAGGCCTGCACACCAGCCAGCTCCACCCCGAGTGGCACAGATGACTCGGCTGCTATGGGCGCCATTCTGTCCCTGGCGGCAGCAGCGGCGGAGGTGGTCTGAGGCCTACACACCGGACCGCTGCACCCCGAGCGGCACAGACGACTCAGCTGCTCTGGGCGCCATTCCGTTCCTGGAGGTGGCGGCAGCGAACTGAGGCCTGCACACCAGCCCACTCCACCCCAAGCTGGCGCAGACGACTTGGCTACCCCAGGTGCCACTTGTTCCTGGCAGCAACGGCAGAGGACTGAGGCCTGCCCACCAGCCCACTCCACCCAGGAGCCGTGCAATGAGGAGTCAGGTACAGACCCCGGGCCCCATCCCCACCACGGAGGATTGAGGCCCGCTGGCCGGCCCCAACCCCATCCTGAAGCTGCATTGTGAGGAACCAGGTCCGAGAGGAGCCGGAGCCATTTCCTGCTTTCCTCCACACTGCAGCCGCGCTGAGAGACCAGGCAAGATTAAAAAAAAAGGGGGGGGGATCTAGCTTCTATTTTGCCATCTACTCCTAGATCCCTCTACTCACCTCTTGACCCCACACCCTCTCCTATCTTCTTATCAGAAGCAATACCCAGAAGTAAAAGACTCTTAGGCTGCCCTTTTTCTTCTCCTATACTACTATAAGAAGGTGTACAAAGTCTCCAATGGTCTTACAGCATACAGTTGGTACTGTTTTATTACCCACTGGCATATATGAGGTTCTAGAGTATAGGTGATCTTCATAAATCTGCTAAACCTATTTCACTCTCTTTCTGTCCTGCTACCTCCCTGATTCCCCAGTGACCTCTTATTGCCAAATGGTTTGGTGGGTGCATTTATGATCTACATGTTGTGTACACATTGCTGATTAATTCTAAATTTTGGCATATGGACATAGAGGTAACTCATAAGCTCAAAGTCTCTAGAACAGGAGTTAACAAAACTTTTCACTTTATTTACTGTGTTAAATACTGATATTGGTATTGATGGTATTATGGTAACAAACATGATGTGATTATACTGCTCAAATACTTTCCATGATGTGTTAGAACTGAGAACTCTCAAGAGTCATTACAGATTCAAGGAGGACACCCCAGGAAGGTGCCACACCCAAAGGGCCCCAGATAATAGAAAGAAAGAGACCTGCAACAAACATTGCCCTGTCATCAGGCAAAGAATAGCACTAGTAACAGTGAAAGAGTAGAAATGAGAAAATCTACAAAAAAAAAAAAAACAGACAAAAGATCACCACCACAGGAAAATTCAGAGAAAAGAGAAATAGGGCAAACTGAAACTCAAGCACCAGGACTCTTGGAGATGATAACTAAAGCAGATCTAGTAAAATAGTAATCAGAACTCATCTCTGAGATCAAAACAGGAATACTGTCTACAGTGAAAGATATCATTAAAGAAGAGATCAGCGAGATGATAGAATCCAAGATAGCAGAAGCAATGGAACCTTTTAAAAGCTTCAAGCAGAGCTCCAGGGAATGATGAAGGAGAACGAAAGCTTGCCCAGTAGGATGAATGACGCAGAGAACTGAATCTCAGACCTAGAGGACAGCATAGCAGCCAACGAGCAGGAAAGATATAATCTATGGAAAAGAGCAAGGGACCATAAGAAATCAATTCAACAGCTTCTAGATGACTAAAGGAAAAACAATATAAGACTGATTGGAGTCACTGAGGAAGCAGGAGACAGTGTAAAATACATAAAAAAGCTATTGTCAGAGATAACAACAGAAAACTTCACAGGAAAAGAAATAGACACAAAGATAAATGAAGCCTATCGGACTCCAAAACACCTTGACATAAAAATATCTACACCTAGACATATAATTATCAAGGTTCCAG
>PVIC010054255.1:0-11619 GCA_004025085.1 Thryonomys swinderianus
TTTTTTTTTTTTTTTTTTTTTTCTTTTTGGAGACAGGGTCTTGCTTTGTAGTTCAGGCTGGTCCCGAGCTCACCATGGTGCCCAGGCAAGCCGCCGCGAACTCAGCAATCCTCCCGTCTCTGCCTCCCGAGTGCTGGGATTACAGGCGTGAGCCACCACGCCCAGCATTATATGTGGTAACCGGGGATCGAACTCAGGTCCTTACGCTTGTGAGGCAGGCGCCGGAACCACTGAGCTAACCCTCCGGCCCCCTCCATTGAATTCTTTATTGGTACATTTTATATATAGCTCACAATCACACACCACATTGGGGAATTTGCACCAGTATATGACACAAGTTCTCATTTTTATCCACATCCCTACCCACCCACAACCTCCCACCCTAATCTTTGTGGGTTTTTGGTTTTTTTTTTTGACACAGGGTCTTGCTTTGTAGTTCAGGCTGGCGCTGAGCTCACTATGTAGCCCAGGCAAGCCTTGAACTCAGCATTCCTCCTGTCTCTGCCTCTTGAGTGCTGGGACTACAGGCGTGAGCCACCACACCCGGCTTTGTATTTTAATTTTGAGACAGGGTCTCACTAAATCACTAAGATTTGTGATCCTCCCACCTCAAGCTTCTGAGGAGATAGAATTACAGACTTGTGCCACCATGCCTGGCTGATTCATCTTTTTTTTTGAGGCCTCCCTATTGCTAAGTGTTATATGTTTATTTAACTCTTGCAATCACTTTGTGAGATGTTATTTATAATTGCTATTCATAGACTAAAATCCTAATTCAGAGACCTTTCTCATTGGGAATTTGTTCATGCCTATCCCTTGGATTTTGTAGAAATCATCATAATACCCAACCTGTTCCTTGTCCGTGGAGCTCAGGCCTGGTCACCCTTGAGTCCAAGAGTCATGTGACCAAGCAGAACTCAACTGAGTTTTGGCATGTTAGAGATATGAGCCTGGGAGAGAATTGCTTTTCTTTTTGGAAGTTAAGCTATAACTTCATAAGTCTGCAGCATCTGAGGCTGATCCCGTGATGTGGAGAATATGTGAAAGAGCGCACGTGGCCGGGGCACGAGAGTTGTAGGCACAAGGAGGTTGGTGACATCTAAAAGGCCCTGGTCCAGCCACACCTGAGTCCAGGCCCAGCTAGAACTTCCTAGTATCTGAACCATCCGATTACATTATTATTTTTTTTAATTTGTTTTGAGACAGGGTCTCGCTTTGTAGTTCAGGCTGGCTCTGAGCTCACTATGTAGCCCAGGCAAGCCTGGAACTCAGCAGTCCTCCTGCCTCTGCCTCCCGAGTGCTGGGATGACAGGCGTAAGTCACCATGCCCAACACAGTGGTATGTGGTATTGATTGCTGGTGGGCGTGAGTCACCGCGCCCAGCATTGTTGTATGTAGTTACCAGGATCAAACTCAGGACCTAGCACTTGCGAGACAGGCGCCAGAACCACTGAGCTAAATCTCCAGCCCCTACATTATTTTGTTTCTTAAAAACCCCGAAATGTAGAAGCCAAGTAATGTAGCTGAGGTCACTCAATAATGATCAGAAATGGCAGAACCAGGACTGAAACACCTGCTGGTCCCACACCTGTGCCCACTGACTCTGGCATGCCAGAGGCGGGACGCCTGCTCCCGTGCAGGACCAGGGGAGCACCGAAGAGGTCTGTCCTGGCACAGTGGCCCATGGGAGAATCTAAGAGGCCTCTGGGGTACTTGAGAGACTCAGGGAGGGTGGGTGGGGAGCCCAGGGGCCTAATGGTCGGGAAGCCAGGGGCAGAAAAGGCATGTGGGAGATTTTGGGGCGAGGCTGAGGGACACTGGCAGAGACAGGCTTGTTTCAGAGAGGCTGACAAGCGGGACAAGACCTCTTGCCGGGGACTGCGCAAGGATACGGCCAACTTGCGGGTGCGGGTGATGGGCTCACGTGGAAGTGCGCGGGAGGCCGAGGCGAGGGCTGGAGTCAGACTCCGGGGTGAGGGTGAGGGGCCGGGTCAACCCGACGAGGGGAGGGTGTGTCACTGCAAGGAGCCGTGGGCGGTGGGAGTCCGGTCCTCACACCCAGCGCCCCGCCCAGAGTTCAGGAGGAAGAGGAGGCCCTGCTGACGGGACACCAGCACCGGCCGTGGTGCCGGAGGCGCTGAGGAGGCACCACGGGTGGGTTCATCAGAGGGGTGACCGGAATCTCACCCCACATTTCAAGCAAGGCCGAGCTCAGGTGATTTATCTACCCCCTGCCAACACGGTGCCAGACACAGGTCTTAATTTTTAAAACATTTTAATAAAATTAACAAATAAATATTCTAAACTGCAAAATCTACAGGGACAAAAAGTGGCAGCCAGAGAGCAGCCCGCAGGTGCCCCGTGGGAAGAGGGTCTGCTGGGCGGGTCTGAGGCTAGGACTGCTGGCTGGGGGCGGGGTGGGTGCGGGAAGGGGGCCTGGGCTCCAGCTCTCCACCCCTCTTCGCTGGCGCAAGGGGAGGAGAAGGGGTCAAAGATCCTGCGAGAAGCTTCCCGGCAACACTCAGAGTGACGGGGCAAGGAGAGAGCTAGCCTAGGACGGGGTGTGGAGGGGCAGCCCGTGGTCAGGAGTCAGGGAGCGAGGGCGGAGCGGGCTCAGGCGACTCCGGGTTTCCGGCCACTCACTCTCGGATATAGACCCGGGTGCACACAACATCGTCCGCTGTCATGGTCTAGAAAGACAGAAGTCACTGTGAGCGCTGGGCTCCGGGGGCTTTGGAGAAGAAGGGCTGGACGGAGGTCCAAATCAGGACCAACGGACAGGGAGGAGCTCCACCTGATGCCCAGCCACTGGGTGGGTGATCAGGCAGGACCATCACCCTCTCAAACCAGGGACACGCCCCGAGAGCGGCAGCTCCACACTGCGGAGAAGGACTGGCTTCCAAGCTGCCCACCAGGAGGGAGCAGAGACCAGCCTGGGCATCCTGGAGTCCGAGTCCCTGAAGGTGGCCCCAGGTTTGCTTTTCACGGAGGAGGTGGGACTCACCAGGACCAGCTCCCCGTCATTGGTCAGCTCTCTGGTCCAGGTCGTCTTGGGGCCCTCGCCCTTCAGAAGCCTCTGCTCACAGACCATTTTGTTCTCACTCTCCCATTTCACCAGGCTCTGTGAGGGACAGAGGCCCAGTGAGCTGGGCCCATCACGGAGCCATGCAGAGAAGGGGTAAGGGATGGTTCCTCAGAGCCCCCTCCCCCGGGCCCTCCTCCATGGGAGTGCAGAGGAGATTCTCCCTAGCAATGCATCCGTGGCCTCCAGGGCCCTTCCTGGCACGCACCTTACAGGGTCGTCCATCCACAGTCTGCTCCTCAAATTCCTCCCCGACTTTGAAGTTGATCTCTGTGGTGCGCACTGTGGTAGAGGTTTTGATGTAGAAAGTGTCTCCTTCCTGTTTGATCTCCACCGCTGGCTTGGATGCAGCAGCCACAGCAATCTTCCTCAACATCATGTTTACACCTGCAGGAGAAAAGGAAGGAGGCCTGCTCACCCTGCCTGCCCGGAGACCGCCAGGCAGACCCATCCGGGAGTCCTGCTCCTCCTGTGTGGAGTCAGCAGGGTGGACGGGGCTCTCAGAGTTCCAGCACTTCATTCCCAGAATCCTCAGGGGCACCTCCTCCTACCCTGCTCCCAGCATGCATCCTGCCAGGCTCACTGTGGCTCTGTGTGCCCTGGCCCAGGACCCTGTGCTCAGATGTGCTCACCAGAGTTCTGGGGCTTCTCCCGTGTTTGAGTGCAGGTACCCAGGAAGAAGGGTCACCTCCCTCTCCCTGAGTACCAACCCGGAATGGTGGTAGGCAGGTCTTTGCTTTCTAAGTCTCTGTCCCTGTGCCGAACAAGGAGCAGGGACCGTCAGCAAAGGGCGAGAGCAGCCAGCTGCCTGGGAGGCTGAGGCGCTGGAGTGGGACCTGTGGTTTCTTCCTGGCTCAGCCCCCTTCAGGCGGAGCAAGTGCCTCAGATCTCTCCACTGGGAAGTGGACAGTTTCTTCAATCCCTCCTGGCTTGGGAAAAGGGGGGAACAGAAAGAGAACTGGCTCCTCCCCAGCCTGCTGGGTCTGCTCCTGAGGGTCCCCACTGCACCCCACAGGCGGGCCTTCTGCCTCAGCCGGTGTCCTTGGGATCCGTGCAGCCGAGCCCTCCGCTGCGCTCTTCCCGTAGGCAACAGGGCAGGAGGCCAAGGCAGCTGCGGAGCTCAGCCTAGGCGCTCCGGCCCGCCCCAGCCGGCCTGCAGGGCGAGCAGCAGCACCAGCCAAACCTCTGGCCTCTGCAGGCCTGAGTTCCTAGAGAAACATTGTCTTTCACTCGGCACTGAGGCTGACCCACCCTATTCCAAACAGAAGGGGGCAGGAGGGGGGAGCCCTACCCTTTGGGAACCCTAGAGCCGTGTTTCTTCTCCCCTTGCTCCCCCTTTTCTGTGTAGAGGATTTTTGAACCCAGAGCCTTGGTAACTGAGCTACATCTCTAGCCTTTTACATTTTAAATTATATATATATATATATATATAAATAAAAATGGCCTCCACATAAACTACACACACACACACACACACACACACACACAATTTTTGAAACAGGGTCGCACTTTGTAGTTCAGGCTGGCCCTGAGCTCACTATGTAGCCCAGGCAAACTTCAAACTCAGCAATCCTCCTGCCTCTGCCTCCCAAGTGCTGCTCCCACGAGCCACCACGCCCAGCACTGTGGTGCGTGGTACTGATTACTGTTGAGTGTGAGTCACCATGCCTAGAACTGTGGTATGTGGCTACCAGGGCTTGAAAGTCGGGACCTTGGGCTTAGAAGGCAGAAGCCAAAACCACTGAGCTAAATCTGTGGGCTGTATTTTAAACATTTTAAAACAAGGCCTCACTAAGTCACTAAATTGCTCAACCTGGGTTTGAGCTTGCCATCTTCCTGCCTCAGCCTCCAAGAGTGCTAGAATTACAACACCACCCTACTTTGCACCCCACTTCTCTCTGCTGCTCATACTCAGGTCCAGTCAACTTGGTAGAGGATACGCACCCTACTTCATCTCTAGTTAAGGAGCCTACCTGGAAGCCCTCCTCCTTAACCCCCATTTTCATGTTACAGTAGCAGAATCTGTTCTTCAGGCCGGGCAGATACCCCTCCAACACCTGAGCACCCCTCACTAGAAGGACAGGACCAAGAAGAGCCGGAGCAGAAGGAGCGGAGGAGCCAGCCCTCCCTAGCCCAGGCCCATGCAGGCCCCGCTAGGATGATCGGCCAGTGTTTGTCTAAGGGCTCTGTTTCCAGTCTGCTCCCTGCAGGGCCTGAGAAGGGCACGTGGCTCTGAGGGACCCCGCAGGGCGGACCAACAGCTTGAACAGACAGCAGGGGTGGGCTTTGGGTCTCGTTCTCCAGATGGGACTGGGGTGAGCCAGGTGCCGGCCTCATCGTGGGGAGAAGGGCCAGAAGCCAGAGCAGATGGGGGGGAAGCAGTGGCATCGTGTTCTGAAAGAAAAAACCTCTGTCCTTTGGTCTTTAACTTCTGCAAGGCCAAAGTAAGCAAGAAGGATTGAGGCAGGGCCAGGCGTGGTTACAAAAAAAAAAACGTCTCTAATCCCACCACTCTGAGAGGGTGAGACTGGAAAAGTTTCAAACCTAGACCCTCAGGCCCAGAGATCCCTTCCCACCTGCTGGGCCCCTTCGCTAATCCATCTCCTCCCCGCCCCGGTCTTCTCCTCCCCACACTCCCTGCTCCCTCCCACCCCACCGCAGGGAAAGTTGGACGGGCCCCCTGGGTGGAGCCACCTTCCCCCACTTTGCCCAGCACAGCCGCCTGCCGGGCCGCAGCTGGTTTCTGCCTGGAGAGGGGTGGAGCCCTGGATTTTTGGAAATGGGGATTGGGGTTTCACACAAAGCCATTTGTTGAAATCCAAGAAAGTGATAATTATCCTGAGCGATTTTAGGGCTCTGGAGCTGCTTGCTGTAGGAAAATCCTTGTCTCACAGAGGGGGGTGGGGTGGAGTGGGAGGTGCAGAAGGGGGAGAAGGGGGGTCGCGACTCCGGGGCGCTGGGTCACCTGGTGGGCGGAGCCGGGCACAGCCCGCACGGAACCTGCCCCGAGATTGGGTTACGGAAAGGGGCACCGGGCGGGAGGCTGGAATGCCTCGGGGGAGCTGGCCGGGCGCGTGAGGGTCCAGCCTCCCGCCTGGGCGCCAGGTTCGCTGCTCTCCTGGCCTGCAGCTTCTTTCCTGTGGGGCCGGGGCCGCTCCGGGACCGAACCTCGTGCTTCTGGTTTGTGCTTGGTTCACAGGCTGAGTCACGGCTGCAGCTGGCACTGGCGGGCGACCCGCCGGGGAAGGCAGGGCCAGGGCGTCCGTCCGCCGGCACCCGGGACCCAGGCGTCCGCCTGCTTCTTTTCGGCGATGCGGGCGCCCCAGGCTTTGGAGCCCCGCCCGCTTTCCTTTCTCGTCCTCACACCCCCCACACCTCCAAGGACTCCAGCGACCCGTTACCCCTCCCAGACCCTCGAACACCTCCTCACCTAGCACTTTGAGCAAGTCCTCAAAGTTTTCCGACCGAATGATCTTCCAGTTCCCAGAGAAGTTAGGCATGGTGGCGGCGCGTCTGCGGGTCCCCGCGCACTCGTCTGCTTGAGCCCTGGGCGCCGAGTCCTCCAGTCGAAGCAGACGTCGCCTCGCCTGCGGGTGACGCTCCGGAGCCCCAACACCGCCAACGCCGCGCTGGCCTGGGCTCCCGCCCGCAGCCTTTATACCCTGCCCACCCTGCCCGCCCTGCCCGGGACTGTGAGGGCCACGCCCCCGGCCCGCCCCCACCTGGGCCAGCGCCCCGCGCCCGACCCTTCCCCCTCCACCCGGGTCTCCACGTCTGGCCTCTCTCGGGCCAGGCTCGAGTGCGAGGCTCTCTCGGGGCCGAGACCCCACGCTCGCGCCAGCAGGCTGACGGGAGCCTGGTGCAGACGAGCGATGAGCCCAGGGAAAGAGGCGCTGGCCACTCCGGGGACTCCCCCATGCCCAGTGTACCTCCTAAGCAAGTGACAGCACTTCAGGGGACCCGACCTCGAGCTTAGGCCGTCGGACAGCCCAGCCCCAGCTTCATCCAGTTGAGGCACCTCCGAGCCCAGGAAGGGGTCAGGGACCCTGGAGTCCCTGCAGCCTTGGGGCCTGCAGGCCGGGCCGCTCAGTGTGGAGGCGGCGCCCCCTGCTGGAGCGACCGGGCGGGGTTCCCGGGTCCCCACTTACCCGGCCTTGGTGCGGCCAAGCCTGGGGACGTGACGGTGGGCGCCAGGAGGCTCCCTCCCCAGCTCCCGGGCGGGAGGGCTAAGCCGTGAAGGGCTAAGCCGCAGCCCAGCGCTAGGCTGGGAGGGCAAAGGTCACCCGGTCCCTGGACACGGCTCTTTAAGGGGCGCCCTCTCTCCATCAAGGGGTCCCTGCCGGTGCCGGGAGGGGTGGAGGCCCGGGCGCAGAGCCCAACACGCCACATAGCCCCCTCGGTGGGCAGAGGTGGGGGGAGCGGGGTCTCAGGTGTTGCCCGAGCTGTAAACCGGGCAAAGGAGCGGTGCCTTTTCCGACAGCAGCTTTGAAGCGGAAGATCAAAGCAGGAGGCCAAGCACTGTTCTCTCCGCGAGGTCCGAGTGGGAGTGGGCGAAGTCCCCGCGTGGGGGCCGCGATGCCCCGGGCGGAGGGGCGGGAGACTGGCCGGAACTGCAGGGAGCCGCGGGCTCGCACCCCAGTCCCCAGGACCTCCTTTCCCGCTCTTTCTAAGGCTGGGCGGAAAACCCGCAGACAGTTCCCGCCCTGGGCGTCCTGCAGCGCCCCCCCCCCCAGCCTGGCCAAAGGCGGAGCAGGAGGGCTCTGGACCATCCCGGGAGGACTGGGCTCCGAGCAAGAGGGCTGGAGGGCGGATCTCGGCCTCGTGGCGTGGGGGAAGCCCGCCGGGACGGAGAGAACGCTGGGGCCGTGGGCGTGTGGAAGTGAAGGCAGCTGTGCTGACTAGCGCGGGATGGGGTCATCGTGAGGGGCCACTTCCGAACGCCCATCCAGCGGTGGTGGACTTGAACCAGGGCGCAGGACTTCAGCCCGGTTTGAGGGTGTGCAGCCTTTGTGTGAGAAAGCTGTCTGTGGGGTTCTGTAAGAAAGCGGGCCGTAGGCCGTGGGGTCTCCGGAAAGGACGGAGCAGAGATAGAGGAAGGAAGCCGGGCCTCGGGAGCCCGGCGCCTGGGGTTCTGAGCCCTGCCCACCCTCCGCGCTCAGCGCCTCCGCGCCTCCGCGCCGCTATAGGTAAACGGAGGGATTAGATTCGGACAGAGAAATCAGGCTCCTCGCCAAGGGGATGAGGAGAGCCTGCAGGAGGGAAGAGGGCAGAACCCGGACTCCTGCTGCCCCTGTGCTTCTACTGAGGTCGTTCTGTCCGTCTGGCCTGGCTCCAGCCGGCACCGGGGTGTCCCGTTCAGCTGACACCCTTCCTGTGGCGGAAGAGGGCTCCCCCTTAATCCTCACTGATGTGGATGCGATCTGCTCACGTGGGTGCTCCCGCAGGTGGCTTGGCTGAGAGTACTGAGCGCTGAAGTCAGGGGCTCCCGGGCCGGGCCGGGCCGGGCCTACCACCTTCCCTCCACGGCCCCTCTCCCCACCCCAGCCAGCTGCCCAGCACTCCGGAGAGACGCGAGTAAGACAAAGGGAAGTCGGCTAGGAGGGAATTCTTTCCAGATGCGAGTGCTTGTGGTTTGGCAGCTCTGCCTTGAGCTGCAGCCCCAGGACCCCAACTCTGGTGAGGAGGAGGGTAGAAGGCCTGGAGCGGGGTGCTGACTTGCTGGGGTTAGAGGTCTCAGCCTTAGCAGCCCTGGTACCCCAGGGGAGCAGCAGCACTCCCCAGCAGTGCTCAGGGGAGATGCTGGGCAAGGGAACTGGGGGCCTGGGGTGGGAGTGGGGGGATGGGGTGGGGGATGGGAGAGGGGCTTCGAGCACGGAGCACGGAGGGACCCTAGGGGCCAGGGGCAGGGGAGAGGCCAAGGGGAGGAGCTCCAGCCAGCATCCCCCACTTAGTCACGAACAACTGGCTTTAATTTCCCGCTGGGATCACTAAGGAGAAGGAATTTCCCAGTGTCGCTGGCCTTTTAATTATGACCAAATCTGCAGACGTGCCCCGGGCGACCCTTTCCCCCTTTCTAGGGGCCTCGATCATAATCCTCTTGGGGCTCTCCCCAGGAATTTGGAGATTCGAGTGGGGGAGGGTTCAAACAGGGAGGGAGTGAGAAGGGGTCAGGCCAGCTGGAGAGGTCTGGAAGGGACCTAGGACTTGGTCTGCTGCAGCCTGGCTGTTTTTGCTCCAGCCGTTATGGAGATGAGAGCCCCAATGTGTACGTGTGGACGAAGTGTGCACAACTAAAGGACGTGGGGCCTGGAGAGGAGATGGCCCCAGCCCTGTCCATCACCAACTCGGGTGGGGGACCACCCAGTGCAGGCCTGAGGAGGGAAGGGATGACGGGACCGGAAGTGTGGGAGGGTCCTAAAGCTCCCCGTTCTCTGGCCAGCGTCCGCACTGCAGGGAGCCTCCCTTGCCCCGCCATTGTTATTGCATCTGCTGAGGCTCAGGGTGGGTTGGCTGGGACTCAGGTAGAAATTAAACCCAGGTGGGGTTGGACACCTGGGATTTGGCCCCTCTGCAGAGAGGGGCCAGCAAAGAAGGTAGGTCTTCTACAGGGGCTGAGCTCGGAGCCGCCAGGGTCAGGGTGTGTCCGCTGGCCACCCTCTGATTCCTGACGCACAGAGCCCAGGCTCCCGCGCCTGGACCCCTCCCTCCATCTAGAAGGAAGGGCTGCGTCCTCGTCTGTCTCCCTGGCCTCAGCGACCCAGCCCTTCTGAAACGTGCTAAGCCAGGCTCGGATTCTCCCGCAGGAAACTGCCATGGCCGCAGGATGGATGGGAGTTCGACCAAGAAGAGTTTCTTGCAGGGGAAGTACAGTCGGGGAGACATGAGCCCTCCCTTCTGGGAACCTTTGTGTGCAGGGGACAGCAGGGGAGGAGCCCGAGTGGCCTGACGGGAACCAGTGACAGGAATGATGGCACCTCCAAGGCTCACCCGGCCTGGCACACGAGCCGCAGCCTGGGAGAAGCTCACGGTGACGGGAGGAGGGTCTGCACGGCACCCAGGCGGCACTTGTGTTGTTCTTGGCTCTGCTGCCCGGTTCCCAGCCCAGCTGCCAACGCTCTCCTCAGGGCTGGGCCGGGCTACAAAGCCAAGGAGGGAGGGGGGGCCGTACTCGCTGAGAGTGTGTCTGGGCCGAGTTTCAGTCCCCTGGACGGAGTTGGTGGCCCACTCCGCTGGCTTTATGATCCGATCCCAGGACCAGACCTTCTGCCTCCCCAGCCCAGGCTCTGCGCCGGCTCCTTAACCCTTGGGCAGGAGGTATAAGGCTGTAGCCAGGCCAGTGTGGCGGGCTGAACCCAGGGTTTGTGCAACAGCTGGGGAAAGTGGCCCTCCCTGGAGAAGACACACCTCCTGCAGCCCAGCCTCCACCTGGAGAACACGGCCCGCCCACGGCCCCTCTCCGCCCCTGAGATAAGAAATGAAAGAAGACAGGAATCTGGGGACCCCCATTCACCCACCTCCCACCAAAAGAGATAATACGGAGCTTCAGGCAGAAGCAAAGGTGGAGGAGGAGGCTGTGGGCTGGCGGGCACAGAGCCAGACAACCAGACTGGGGCCTGAAGAGGAGAGAGGAGAGAGGAGGGGAAGGGAAGGTCACAGAGGAGAGGAGACAGGGGAGCCCAGGCCAAGGCTTTGAGGTTCTGGATGGATATGGAACGAAGATACAGACTCACTGTCCTTGGGGCAGGGTAGAAAGGGCCAATGGGCAGCCTCTGGAGGGCAGTCTGCCAGCTCGGACTGTGGCTCTCTGGAACTTCTGGGGCTCCATTTCCCTCTTCCTTCAAGCCCCCCAATGTAGCTGCTGCCTGCAGGCAATGGGACCTAGTAACTCCCCCCCAGTCAAGGGTCTGTGGAAACCGGCTGTCCTGGTTTCTCAGGGGGGAGCCCAGGGTCCCAGGCGTCGGGTAAGAGGGACCAGCTTCCCCAGCCCAGGCCTTTCCTGCTGCGGTCTGTGGGGCCCTAGGCCAGACTCTCTGGAGACAGTGAGAGGTGTAGCCGATTAGAATAAAGATGGGCTTGGGCCGAGGATTAGCTCAGTGGTTCCAGTGCCTGCCTTGCAAGCGCAAGGTCCTGAGTTCGATCCCCGGTAACCACATATAATGCTGGGCGTGGAGACTCATGCCCACCACCAATCAATACCACATATCACAGTGCCGGGTATGGTGGCTCACGCCTGTAATCCCAGCACTTGGGAGGCAGAGACAGGAGGATTGCTGAGTTCGAGGCTTGCCTAAACTACATAGTGAGCTCAGAGCCAGCCCAAATTACAAAGCGAGACCCTGTCTCAAAAAAAAAAAAAAAAAAGAATAAAAATGGGCCTTGGGGACCAGGGGCCAGATTCAGGGTCCCCACCTCGCCTTGCCCCCCAAACAGCAGGGATAAGAAGGAATGCAAGAGTTCAGAGCGGCCCCTCAGCCAACCTAGGGCTGTGTCCTTCCCTTGACCTCCGCCCACCCCTCCTTCCAGCGGGGCTGGAGAGA
>PVIC010054256.1:0-11618 GCA_004025085.1 Thryonomys swinderianus
TCTCAGTGGGCATCTGATTCTTCGCTGTGCAGTGGCTATTTTCTGAAATATTTATCATGGATTCTCAGGGGCCTCATGGAGCTTCTCACACTACTCACAAACCCACAACCCTCAGCACTGCTAGAAGCTCATTTCCTTTCTAAAATTATGGTAATTCTCAGATGGGGATAGCAAGGACTGGAGCACAGAAATGACTGCTTCCCTCCATCCCCCCAGCCAGTTCTTTTCTACCACTTTCCTCAGAGAGGCCTCGAGGCCCACAGTTTTGGGCTCCTGACCTCCTCTGACTTCCCCCAGCCCCTCTGTGGTAGAAAAGATGGCATCTTCTATTGAAAAACCACTCCTGTGGTACACCCAAAGCTCTGAAGAGGAAAGGGCTTTGCCAGGAATGGGCATTGCGGTCTTAGGGGGAGGTAGGCTAGTTGCCCCGGCAAACCTCACCCACCTGGGTATCCCAGGGCAGGCTGAGATCTTCAACGCTACAGGTCCTTGAGCCTACGTGCTACTTCTGTTCATATTGAGCAGTGTTTTAACAAATGGAACTTGTGCCCTTGAGACTTTTTATTTGCATATATGATGGACGGCAGTGAGTTTCATCCAGCATATTTGGACAGGCATGTGACATACTTTGTTATTTTCCGCCCCCCATTCCTTCTGTTCTTGAGAATTTTGGCCTCTTCTCTCTCTGCCAGTCATTCCACTTACTTACAGTTGAGCAGGGAGTGCCTGGAGTCAGGTAACTCTCATTAAGTCTGGAGACTTTTAGTCTTCTGTTCATTATTTAAAACGGGCAGGTCATGTCAACCTTATGCAGCTCCATGAGCAGCAGTGAGACGGGAGCTATGTCCATTGTACTCAGCACATTCTAGATGCTCAAATAGAGACTTATGCTTAACAATGTGTACCAGATACAATGAAGATGAGTTGAGTAAGGGTTAGAAGAGCTTCAGAACTATGTGCTTTTCCTCATGGAGCAAAGACAAATGCTGGTAGAGATGCAGGATGCACACACCTACCTCATCTCTCCAGGGCTCTGTCATTACCAGGCTGGATGCAAGAAGGAGGCTGGTGGAGCCCACACTGATTCCGTGGTCATGGTCAGAGCCACCAGTGGGTCTGACAATCGCAGGAAGCTTTCACAGGATTTTCTCCATCGGTTTCCCAATGAGTCGTAACTCTTTCAGATTCACTGTTCACATATGGCCTTCAAGCAGATCTGGCAGTCTCCATCCGTGATGCAGGCTGGGAAAGGTGGGGTCTGGAAAACTCATAAAAGCAGACTGAAAGTAAAGGAAAATCAATCTTCTCCTGCTTTGGACCGAGTTGATGAGAATCATTCTCCCTGATTCTCCATAAATTGGAACAAGGCTTAGGTCACTAATCCCACTGTAATACCATTTTGAAGACGAACACTGACATTCATGACATTTAAATAGCACTTGAGGTCTGCTGTTAAACCAGAGCCAACTGCCTCACCTTGGCCCTCATACACTATTTATTACCCTCGGCCCAGTGCGTGCCAATGCTCTTATTAATGCATTTCAACTTTATGATGCCACATGCTTATTTCGTTGGCCTGGACATGTTGCTTACTGTGAATTGTGCACAAAACACAAAATTTGTCTTAAAACTTTTAAGTGTGACACATTGCGAAGACCTTTCTGAGATTGTTTTTCTACAGCTGAAACTAAAATGTTGAGTCAGTCACCCCAAAGCTCTTCTTGTGAGTGAGAAGGACTGTTTTCTGTAACTAAAGTTATTTAAAGATGTCTGATATCATCCATTCATTCAATAAACAAGTTAAACTTTTTTTGAGATAAAGTCTTACTATGTTTAGTGTGGCCTTGAACTCAGAGCCATTTTCTTGCCTCAGCCTCCTGAGTGCTGGAATAACAAGCATGTGACACAATGTCTATGTGTGTGTGTGTTTTTTTTAAAGTGTATCATATGCTGTAGTAGCTTCAAAAGATAGAAAATAGATGCCCTGACCTTAAAGAAATGTAGCTTGTGATTCTATGCCACTCTTCCCCTAGTTATCCACCTTTGTAAACTTAATGTTATTCTTTTTTTGAAAATTGAATTCTTTATTGGTACATTTTATATACATCTCACAATCACACTTAACATTGGGGAATTTGTGCCAGTATATGACATGAGTTAATTCTTATCTTTATGTCATTTTTTTCCCTAATTGCACATGCAAAATCTTTACTGTAGAAAAGAGTCTCATGGTAGTTATATTAACTAATACATTAGAGAATAGAGGACATGAAATTTTTTCTATTTAAATATAATTTACAAATTAGTGTTAGTGTTAAAATCAAGAACAGCTTTCTCTTTATATCTTGGATATTTTTCTGAGCAAAAGAAAATACCTTCTTCTATATACTTTATCATTGTATTTTCTTTCCTCAGCACCACATCTGATAGAATTGGATTACTTATTGTTAAAGTCATTTCAAGAACTAAGAGTCTAGATTAACTTTAAGTTAATCCCATTCTAAGATAATACTAGAAAGACAAGGTTGATGAATGGTTCTGCTAGTTTCTAGATGTGTGAAATTCAGCAGGATGCTTAGCTTCCACAAGCCTCAGTTTCCTCATCCATAGATGGGTTAATTGTATTTACAGCTGAGTTTTAAGGAGGAGGAAAAAATAATACTGTGGAGCTGGTGACCGTGCAACCTGACACACTGTATCCACTGCTCTCTCTCCATGCTTTCAAGATCGTCCTTCCTTTGGAGCCCACCCCATCTACAACACTGGCCTCCCGACACAAGCCCTTCCCTTCTACATGGGTGGTTCTAAACTGGAAGCAGTTTGCTCCCTGGGAGACATTTGGTAAAACCAGGAGACGGTCCCGGTTGTTCACAGCTTTAGAGGCGGTAGTGGCGGTTGTAGCATCTGGTAGGTAGGGGTGAGGGATGCCACTAAATATGTAGGAAGTCCTCCTCCATGACCCACAGTGAGGCATCCTGTGTGAAATGAAAACTCTCTGGAAGTTGAGAAATCTCCTCAAACGGTACTGGAGGCTCCAGGGTGCTCAGACACTGTGGTACCTCAGTTCACAAACTTAATCTTTCTTTAATGATTTGGAGGAAGGTGGCTGGCTGTGTGCAGAAGATGGGTGTGCTCATGTTTGTCACTCAATGTGAAATGGAAGCCAAATTGTGTTGAAAACTTGTTTTCGAACCGAAGTACTTGCAAACAGAAGCATTTTTCAGCTGACATTTTGGACTTCTTCCCAAAGGCTCTTCCCAGCTCTTCTCAAAGCTGGGCCCGCAAGACGGTTGTCTGAGGAGGAGGGGCAAGTGTGTCCTGTGGGATGTGCTGTTTCCGTGCTGGTGTTGGGCCTCTCAAACGCCAAGTGACGGGGCCAGGGTGAGCAGCTCTTGGGCAGCCGTCTCCTGCTACCGTGTTGCAATGTGCAACTCCGAGTGTCCAAGCCTTCGATATCAGATCCCAGCCTTCCAAGGTGCATTTGTCAAAGCGAGAGAGCAAAACACTTGATTTAATAGATTGTATGCTTGATTCTAATCTTAAATATTTAAATATAAGATGTAAGCTGGTTTTTTACACTTTTTTAAAAAATTGATTTTCTTGGTACACTTTATATGCACATCATGGTCATACTCGACATTGAGATGTTCGTACATTCTTATTCTGAGCCCCACAAACCTGAGGGTTGTATAGGTCTGTTAGATTTCCAAAGCTCCTTTCCTTTCTGCACCTAGGGTTAGTAGGTTTCTGCCTTCCTGGCTTTGTCCTGTGAACTCAGTGTACCTCGGGCCGGTAAGGCCTGAATAGCTCTACTGCAACACGTGCAGTGTCCTGAGAAGCAGCGCAGGTTTGCTTCGGTGCCAGTTGTTCTATACTTTGTAACCTGCCTTGCTGGAACATTATGGTGCCGATCCTAATAATGACCTCTTTTCTGAGAACTTTTCCTTCGGCTTAGGCACGGGCCTCGGGCAGTCATGTTAGTGTGATCTGGTCGGAGCAGGGGCTTTTAGAACCTCTCCTGGGCCAGCGGGAGCTGATGTGCAGTATCAGTTCTGAATGTCTCTGACCTCAGTGTTGTTGGATGATGATCTCTTTCATGGAGGGAGAGGGATGGATGGACTTGATGTGATTCTTCCATGGGTACTGAACTGAGCTAATTCAGAGCATGTTAAGCACAAGATTTACCCCTGGACAATGTCTCTGTCCTCCACACGGGATATTGGTGGCTTCTGAAGATGTGGCTTTCATCAGATACTTTAGTTCCTTAAAAAAAAATCTCTCAGAATTGCACTGAATTGAGTTGGTTTCTGTTACCTAACCAAAGGCAAGACCAAGTCTTTATCTTTCTTTTAATTGAATTCTTTATTTGGTACATTTTATGTACAGCTCACAGTCACACTCAACATTGGGGAATTTGTACCACTATATGATGTGAGTAATTCTCATTTCTTACCAATATCCCTACCTATCCTACAACCCTTCATCCCCCATATACATATACTTTCTTTTTAAATCATATTTATTCTTTGCCCTCATTACTTTCCCCTACCATTTTCCCTTTGAATACTTCCTGTTTTACAAAATCTATCCTACATTCTAGAACTAATTTACATCTACAGGTTCTCATACCAGAGAAAGTGTTTATCTTTTAAGAGCCTCTTCTGGGATCTGCCTGGCTCAGACATCAGCCTTGCCTCTGTGGCGGTCTGGCCGTTCCCTTGGCTCTGCACAGATGGATGGTGCAGTGACAGAGCCTGTCGCTGGATGCCATGCTTTGTCTCCAGCAGGTCCTTTGTTAGCCTCTGCGGGAGGGGCCTGGACTGACCAACTGCCACGAACTGTCCACCATAAGTGGGTATATTTGGTCCTAAACCTCATCCTTCTAGTTGCAAAAAACAAAAAAGCAAACCCCAAAACAACAACAACAACAACAACAAAACAACAACAACAGAAAACAGAATGATTCAGGAGATGTTCTCCAATGTGATATGTTTTAGTCTTTAGACATTTCACTTCAGGTAATGTCTAAATCTCTCCAAATAAGTGAATAAGGATGCAGTTTCACCTAACATGAAATTTACTGGATGTAGTCTTGAGTGCACTGATTTGCAGACAAAGTGGCAAGAGAGTGTCTGCAGGCATGAAGGGCCAGACTCAGAGGACTTGACTGCAGATGGATCATTATTTTCTATTTTACCAGTGAGGGAACTGAAGCCTCTGTTATTAATGATGAAAATGGAACCTGAATTCAGGCCTTTCTGATTGCAAAAGAAGGAGGATAGTAGTCAGAAATTCAAGTTGGTAAATGTAGAAACCATTGGCTTTTGTGGAAGGGAAATGCTGGAAATGATTTTTAAAAAAATCTGTGTTGGGCCTAGGTTTTAGAAGGTCACTTAGAAATTCTGTTATGTCCTTTAACAATTGTGAGTGTGGTTTACAGGCTCCTTAGAGATGCTTCTTTCTATTCTGTCACTTGAAGATTTAGGCCAGCTTTCAAGAGACATAAAGGGTTCATTAGTACAGCCAAAGTTTTTTAAGGACAAACAAGTCAAAATAGCTTTTAGATTCAAGTGGTTTAGACAATTAATTGACCTGATTGCTCACACTTTCCCATTCTTGCTGATATTCTTTCAGTTTCCTTCATTTGCCTGTGTTTCCTTCTCATCTTTGTCCAGGCTACTTACTCAATGCCCACCGATTATTTGGATGGGTTTGTTTAAATTGTCTTACTTGTAGACTCAAGATGATTGTCTGGCTAATCAGGTCAACTATGCTAATATTGTTGTTAAGACAACTGACCATTGCAGAAATTAATTCCTTGACCTCCAGAATATTCTATTCATGAGGATTTCAGGCTTAGCCTGGCCACAGTCTTAAATTCAAGCATTGAATCTAATTATAGATCCATGGATAAAAAGATACTCAGAGTCATGACACAGAGAATTCCATGCCAACAGTTTTAGAGCTCAGTTTTGTTTGTTTCGAAGATTCTTAGTCTAATGGGCACATCCAGGATAAGGTCAGATAGGAACATGTTATGATGGTTGTTGAGTAATAGGACTTTTTCCCCCCAAATTATCATGTGTTTAATCATTAAATAACAACAGTGAAACTCTTACAAATTCTACTAGTGGAGAAAAGTAAAGGAATAATCAAAGATCAGTGTCCACAGTGGAAAAAAAAAGATGAATCTTTTCATCACTCAGCAGCCTAGGGATGCTCAAAATATATTTTTCTCTCCACACCCCTTGGAGTTATTTATTGGCCAGAGGGGAGAGTGGACAAAACTTCTTTTGAAGTTAAACATCTTGCTTGAATGAGAAGATATGTTGCATCAAAGTAATAAAAAGACAAATGCTTTATTAAATCTTCTTTATCACTATATTGTGCTCCAATAGGATGATCTAATTAAAGACACAGTCGATTCTCTTTTCACTTGAAAAGGAGTTCACTGCCTTTCATTATTAAAAGGTTTGCACAAGAACGAGCACACTGCTGTATTACTTCCAAGTTTCTCGGTGATGTCTCCTTCCTGTTTTGCTGTAACTGTTATGGATGTCTTGGCTGCTGCTTCATGGCTGGAGAATAATTAGTTCTTTTCATCTTCAAAGTACCTGTAAGGCACTAACATGATTAATATTCATGATACCACTCTGAGGTATGCACCGGAAGTGGCACATTCTTTCCAAAGTCAGGCAGGCAGACAAAATAACCGGAAGTTGTGTTTGTTTTATATGCTGATAATGAGTGCTTTGCTTTTCAGTTGTGAGCTTCCAGATGTCTAAGCTGATGTTTTGCCTCTGTGTTCGTCCATCTGCACCCTCCTCAGATGCTACCAATCCATTCTTCATTGCAGGAAACTTTATGGAGTAGCTAAAATAGTCATTATCACCATCAATAGAAAATGTACATGAATGAGGAGAACCTAACTCAGAAGCCGTTCAGGAAGATGTTTTCTAGGTCGTCTTAATAAGCACTACAACTCTACTGTGTTTTCACCTAATCCCTGAGCAAAATCATTTTTGCAGAGAACTTCATTCAGGTTGACTACACTGGGTGTAAAAAGCTCCTTAGTCCATTGTTGCTTTACAGATTTGAACTGAATAGAGAGGAAAAATGATCTTATTTCCCCCACACCAGGGACAATTTGGAAAATTGGTAAATGACTGAATTTCTTTGACCTCATTATCTCACTCCTACCTAGAAATGATTTCTTCTCTTTCTCTGTTAAATTCTCATTATGTTATTGCACTGAGCGTTGTTAAAGGCAAGTGATCCCATAATGGAACCCATACTGAATTGTAAATGACTCTACCAGGATGGTGACGTGGTTATATCTCTGGCATTTGCCAAACCATGGAAAGTTTTTTTTTTTTTTTTAGTGGGGAGCATAGATTTTCGGCATGAGTATAATTTTTGAAATCATTATATAATTGTGATTATTGGCTTTTACACTATATACATAACAAGCAAACCTTACTTAAGAGCCTATTTATCAGGAATTCAGAATTCTGTGTCACATTCCAGAAAATTGAGAAGATACTAAAAAGTGAAGGTTAAAAATTGACAGGTCTGGGTTAGAGATTTAGCTCAGTGGTTCCAGCACTTGCTTAGCAAGCACAAGGTCCTGAGTTTGATCCCCATTATCCACTTACAACAATACTAGATGCAGTGACTCACGCTCACCAGCAATCAGTACCACACATCATGATGCCAGGTGTGGTGGCTCATGCCTGTAATCCCAGCCCTCAGGAGGCAGAGGCAGGAGGATTGCTGAGTTCGAGGCTTGCCTGGGCCACATAGCGAGCTCAGTGCCAGTTTGAACTACAAAGTGAGACCCTTTCTCAAAGAAAAAGAAAAAATAAAATCGACAAGTCTAAAGCGCTGTTTATTTACTTAGGCTGCTTTATTACAATACACTAGAGGAGATCGTTGTGGGGCAGGAAGCAAATAAAACAATGAGACAGATCCTTTTGCACTTTTATTTCCATTCTGAATGACAAGCCTGGCCCTGGAAGTTTCAGATGGAGCTGAAAGAGAGATTTCTAGCCATGATGAATGATCTCTGCCAGAGGAGCCTGTCGAGCAGCAGAAGTGAGCACCATTGTGATCATGACTTATTTCAGAAGAGACCTTCCGGCCAGGGAGGGGAGGGGAGGCAGCCCCTCTGCGGGCTCCCGGTCCCAGACCTCTCCACCTCACTCAACCTAGACCCTCCAGAGCCCAGGCAGTGTAAAAGCCAGTCACTGCCTGAGATGTATACACCTTGGTTAATTCCTTTGGCCTCTCATTTTTATAGGTTTTTAGCTTTAGTTTAACAATCATTCGTGATCAAGGTTAAATTAAAGTTTATTTTATTTTTGGTGACATTTTCACAACTAACTTGAACTTAGGTCCCTCGATGGAGAAATATTTACAAAGAAATAACATCCAATTGCATGGTAGAAATGCCATGCCATTCAGCTATGTAAATAGCAGCCAAGATGTTTAATTGAAAATAAAACACTGGTAGAATGTAAACATCATTTTTGTTCCTGTTGCTTTGAGCAGAGGCTTCAGTGGCACAATGAAGGCAGCAACCGATGGTGAAAGTGAGAGTTTGTAACAAGGACCAGTAACTCTGGCATGCGGACGCTTTACAGGGTCTGCTGTGCTTTTCGGTGCTGTTCACTCCTCCTCTTCTTAAAACACACGCCTTTGCTGTCTTAAGGGTTGGCTATTTGGGAGCTTCCTCACTGGCACTTTAGTGTACAATTCACTGCACATCCAGGGTTTACTTCCTTTACTCACTGACCTTTTCTGTGGCTGTAAGTTAGACATCTCTCTAATTTGCTTCCCTCAGGCAGATAGGAACACATCTAACATCCCAGGACATTAATTTATGCTTAATTTTTAGGCACAGTCAGCTCTCCAGTCTGTCAATTCTGTATTCACAGATGCAACCAGGGATGGAACTGAAAACATTCGAGACAAAATTTGTGCCTGTAGTGAACACGTACAGAGTCTTATTTCTTGTCATTGTTCTCTAAATAACACAGCACAGCAGTTTTCTCTGCAGCACTTACATTTGCTCTGAGTAGTCTGGACTTGGCCCAAGTACATGGGAGCATGTCCCAGATTCTATGGAAGTGCTACCATGTCACACGGAGGGCTGGAGGCTCCCTGGAGTTCTGTTTCCTCAGGGACTCCTGGAGCTACCGAAGGACCACAGTCGCTGCAGTTGTGTTATCTAGAGCAACCTCTGCCCCCTCAGCCAAACCCTTGCAGGTCATATCTTGGCAAACAGTAGTAGAGGAAACTCACATGCTCTGGGTTACGGCTGGTGTCTAGGTGTCCCCCAAAGCTGGGGCACTCACAGGTAGACTTCTTAGAGCTGGCTGAATCCAAGGTGGGTGTGTGACACAGGGATTAAGGGTGTGTGGGAATGGATTAGTCCACTAGATTGGTTTAGCACAGATCTGGGTGTGGGTAATAGAAACCCCACCCGGGAGGTGGGTGGCACCAGATAATAGGATTAGAGCCTGCATGGAATATAAAGCTAGAGAGGCGGGCCGGAGGGTTAGCTCAGTGGTTCCGGCGCCTGCCTCGCAAGCGCAAGGTCCTGAGTTCGATCCCCGGTAACCACATATAATGCTGGGCGTGGAGACACGCCCACCAACAATCAACACCGCATACCACAGTGCCGGGCGTGGTGGCTCATGCCTGTAATCCCAGCACTCGGGAGGCAGAGACAAGAGGATTGCTGAGTTCGAGGCTTGCCTGGGCTACATAGTGAGCTCAGGGCCAGCCTGAACTACAAAGCGAGACCCTGTCTCAAAAAAAAAAAAAAAAAGCTACAGAGGGAAGGTAGGCCGTTGCCTCACTGTCCCCGCCTACCTTCCTGTGGGCTGTTTCTCTTCTCCAGTGCCCCTCTGTCAGGTTGTCCTATCTCAGCACTAGCCAACTATAGGCTGAAACTGAACAAACTGTGAGCTTAAATAAACCTTCCTCTCTTTAACTTTGAGTATTGAATAGTTACTAAGATGTTAGATTAAGGATAAGTATGTATAATTACTTTATATTTAAATGTATCTATTTTTAGAAATAAATAGAAATGTCCTCTCTCCTCTGTGGATATAAAATTGATCCAAATTTTGGTGTAGGTGGAGGATCACATATGATCCCAATGATCAAATAATTTATTTCAAAAATTACATTATTGAGAAATCCTCTAGTAGCTTTCTTTTTCTGTTTCCTTTTTATCTATCATCTATCTACCCATCTATCTATTATCTATCTATCTATCTATCTATCTATCTATCTATCTATCTATCATCTATCTATCATCTATCTATCTATCTATCTATCTATCTATCTATCTATCTATCTATCTATATTTTTTGAGACAGGGTCTTGTTTTGTAGTTTAGGCTGGCCCTGAGCTCACTATGTAGGCCAGGAAACCCTAGAACTCACAGTAGTCCTCCTGCCTCTGCCTCCCAAGTGCTGGGGTTACAGGTGGGAGCCACCACACCCGGCATTGTTGTATGTGTTACTGATTGCTGGTGGGCATGAGTCATCACAGTCAGTATTGTATGGGGTTACCAGGGTTTGAACTCAGGACCTTGCACTTGCTGGGCAAGTGTCGGAACCACTGAGCTAAATCTCCAGCCCATGACTTTGACTTTTTAGAAAATTGATCTTTATCTTATTCAAATGGTAAAAGAATTATAAATGGTAAAATTTTAATTTGAAATGGATTTTTGTATCATTTTTGAAATGTTCATGTGCTAATAGTGCTTTTACCTTCTGTATCTTGCTCAAACAAAATTAGCCAGAAGATGACAAGAATCACTTAAGAGTCAAAAATGTATAAAAGGTCTGACCCAAATTAATTTGGAGTCTAGTGAGAAAGTATTCTGTTTAATTGGGAAACAGCTGAATCTTGCTTCTTGGCTAAAGGGTCAAAACCGCAGGATAGCTTATGTCGCTGTGTGCTGCAGCCGCTCTTCTCCATGTGCTGACATTAGGCAGAATCGAGAGCACGTTTTATGGCTTCACTTACTGCAGCAAAGACTTTGGTGGGAGGTGCTTCTGTGTTTCTTCCCATCCACGGTCTTGAATCTCTAAAGGTCAAAGTGGACTTTGTCAGGAAAAAAAAATTCCTGTACTGAGACTTTTAAAGGAAACCACATTTATGGTGAACTTGTGTGTGTGTGTGTGTGTGTGTGTGTGTACGATTGCATTATTCAACTTTCTTTACATTGTCTTTGGTTCTCTTTTGGTGAAACTTGCTGTGCCAGTCTCTAGGAGCTGGCCAGGCCCGCAGCTGATTAGAGGATTCCCATTTCCCTTTCCCTGCCCTGAAATAGCTGTGTGATTTAGATTTTGACAATCAGCTACTATATTCCGGGACTCTGAAGACTGAGTCAGAGGCGGCAGTGTATGGGGGACACAGGCGGATCAGTGGCAACTTCAGAGGCACTGGGGCCACCCACTTTCACCCTGGCTGCCCATCAGTTTCCTGGGCTGGTCCTCCAATCTCCCGGTTCTGCCATGTCCGTGTTTCCATTCAGTAGCTGCTTCATTTTTTATTTTCTTTTACTTTTTTTGGTTTTTGTTTTTTGCTCTTTGATTTTT
>PVIC010054257.1:0-11599 GCA_004025085.1 Thryonomys swinderianus
GGTAACCACATATAATGCTGGGCATGGAGACACGCCCACCAACAATCAAGGCCGCATTCCACAATGCTGGTCGTGGTGGCTCACATCTGTAATCCCAGCACTCCAGAGGCAGAGACAGGAGGATTGCTGAGTTCGCAGCGGCTTGCCTGGGCTCCATAGTGAGCTCAGGGCCAGCCTGAACTACAAAGAGAGACCCTGTCTCAAAAAGCAAAAAAAAAAAAAATCAAAGGCTGCTGGGGATGTAGCTCAGTGACACAGGTTCCTCCCTAGCAAGGGTGAGGCCCAGAGTTCCATTCCCAGTACCAAAACAATAAAAAATAAATGAAAAAAAAAATAAAAGCCTAGGCTGGCTATGGCGGTGCACAGCTGCAATCCCAGCACTCAGGAGGTAGAGGCAGGAGTATCACCATGAGTTTGAGGCTAGCCTGGGCTTCTAGCAAATGCAGGGCCAGCCTGAACTATAAAATGAGGATCTTGCTTTACAGTTCAGACTGACCCTGAGCTCACTATGTAGCCCAGGCAAGCCTGGAACTCACAGCAATCCTCCTGCCTCGGCCTCCCGAGTGCTGGGATGACAGGTGTGAACCACCATGCCTGGCACTGTGCTGTATAGTACTGATTGCTAGTGGGCATGAGTCACCACGCCTGGTATTGCTGTATGTGGTTACCAGGGTTGAACCAGGGACCTTGCACTTGCTAAGCAGGTGCCAGAACCACTGAGCTAAATCTCCAGTCCAAGACCTTGACTTAAAAAACAAAAGATTAAAAAAAAAAATCAAAGCCTGCAGGGGTGGCACATGCCCATAATCCCAGCACTCTAGAGGCTGAGATAGGAGGATCACAAGTTTGAGGCCAGCCAAATATAGCAAGATTCTATCTCAAAAAAAGAAAATATATGAATATACTCTCCACTTCGCCACTTTTACCTCCATAATGAACAGGGGGGTGTCTCTTCAGCCAACAGGTCAAGGTCAACTACAACAGCAGGAAGTCATGCTGCCCTGTGAACATGGTAACTGCCTGGAGGTGCCTGACCTGTGTGGCCTCCTCCTTGTACATGAGCCAGGTATGTAGCTCAGTGGCACTGCGCCTGCATGGCAAACATGAGGTCCTGAGTTCGATTCCCAGCACCAGAGAACCAGAGACAGAGACAAAGAGACAGAGAGGGAAGCCCTGGGCAAATCTCAACTAAGGCATGTTCTGTAGGGGCTGCGGCAAGTCTGAGACACTGTCATGACCAGTAAGGGGTAAGGAGAGTCCGAGCAGGGGACCCAGAACAGGGAGTGTGTCAGGAGAAGCCAGCCATTCTGCGGGTGTGCGACAGCATATTTCTCAGAGCAGACAGCACAAGCACCATGGTAACGCATCGCACTTATACCGGCATATGACAACCGGTACTCTGCTGTGTTTATGACTTTTCTAGAAATCTAAAATTATTTCAAATAAAAAGTTTATTTTAGCTGGGCTTGGAGGCCCACACCTAGAATACCAACATTAGGGGAGACTGAGGCAGGAGTACGGCAAATTCATGCTCAACCGGGCAACTTAGTAACTCAGTAAGGCCCTGTCTGAAAATAAAAAATAAAGGGTTGGGACTGGAGCTCAGAGTGAAGGCTCTGAGTTCAACCCTCAGTACTGGAAAGAACAAAACATTTTACTGAAAAAATAAAAAAGACTCAAGCTAAAGCTACCATTCAGTGGCTCAGCACTAAGACTCCACCATCACCACAATGAACAAACAATTCAACTGTCCCCCAACAAACCCAGCGTGGATGCGCTGTACCTCAGCCCTGCCTGGCAGGTCAGAGAGGACCACGACCCCAGGCCCCAGCCTCCAGCCCCGACCTACTGTGTAACTCTGTGCCTCAGCCTGTTTGCTGCCAGAACCCCTCTCCTGAGAACCCTGAGCAGCCCCCGACCCTCCACAGCCAAGGCGCTGCTGCTCCAGCGACATGGCCTCCGGTGACACGGCCTCCTGCACGCTCTCAGCACGCACCAGGCTCCGCAGCCCAGGACCTCTGCCTGGGTGCTTTTCCTCCTGTCAGCAGGTCGTGAGGCTCAGTGACAGAATCCACAAGCCCAGGGCTCTGGCCAGCACTGTGACCCTGCTGGGCACTGTTTCCCTTCAAACCCGGGCACTGACAGCCCCGATCCTGAATCTCAGCACCTGCAGCCTCCTGTCTGCTTTGACCCGTTGTGTAAACATTGACTGGATCACAGAGAGGCTGGTGCCAAGTCCACAGGCACCAGAGGAGGCGGGAGGTCACAGGTGGGTCACAGTGTGGGCCCAGCTGGGGCTGCCAGGCAGGGCCCGCTCTGGGGACAGAGCTGGAGCAGAGAGGACAGGAACCAGGAAATGAGTCAGCAGGTGGCCTTGGCACATGCAGCCCAGGAGGCTCACAAGCAGCCAGTCAACACCCAACACTCGACACCGTGGCTCTGTCCCCCAAAACAAGACAACCCCGCAGCGCCCCCAAGGCCCACTCCCCATTCCCTTCGCCCTTGTCCCTGTGCCCAGTCCAGCCGAGAAAGCCTTCTTGCTGCTGTGTGGCCGGCAAGGCTGTGAATGGCCCCCGGGCCTTGGCATGGCCGTCGCTCTCCTGCCATTTCTTCTGCAGATACCAATCAAGTCTCTGCACTTCCCACAGGTCTCTGCTTAAATATCACTTTTTCATCAAGGCCATCTCTGATTGTGGTTAGAAGTGCTAGGCGTGGTGGTGCATACCTGTCATCTCTGCACTAAGAAGGCTGAGGCAGAAGAATCTCCATGAGTTCCCGTCCAGCCTGGACTACACACTGAGATCTTGTCTCAAATAAAGTGCAGCCTCCACCCTGTACGCCTTGATCTCCCTCAGCCTCAGCTGTCCCGAACACCCGACACAGTAACTATTGACTTGCCTTGGTTACTGCCATCTCTAGAGGGGTGGGAAATGCTGTGCTTGCTAAATCTTGAGTAACCATGTACAGCTGTGGGTTCTCCACTGCACAGCCTTAGAGGGCCATTCCCACACGAGGACACTGGGTCTGTATGCATCCATGACAAAGAGTTCGATGTTTAATCCCACCAGAGCACCCCACGGTGGAGTCACACCTTCAGCTGTAACTGGGAGTTCACCACCACACTGCGGCTCCTAACCTCACTCAGCGCTTGGCTCTGTGGCTCTGGCCAGCCTTGCTGCCTCTGTACTCCCATTTCCACCTCTGATGGGGGTGGGGTACACAGCCTCGGGCCCACAAGGACACGGGGGAAGCAAGTCTGTCCCAGGAGCAGCGTTAGGTCCAGGCCCCTGGAGCTGAGCTTCAAACCACCATCTGGGAAGATGGGACGGGGTCCCCATGTGGGGCGCACACACTAATGAACAGGGGTGCAGGTCACTTCTACAGGTTCTGGAACTTTGTATTACAACCCAAGTTTCTTATTCCCTCCCCCTTTCCTTATCTGTTCAGTGTTCTTGTGATTTTTGTTTTGTTTTACTATAGAGGACACTGTGTTTTTCAACTTCTTGAAATTAAATGTAACCATGGGCTCTCCAACTGAACACACCTGTACCAGGACAAGTAGTCAGTGGCCAGCTCACCGCCTTCCTTTCAGAAAGATCACTGGCCAGCAAGGGGGCCTAGGACCAATCAGAATGTGCTGTTTTCCACTCTGGAACTAATGAGACATGCCAGCACTTGGAGGCTGAAGCAGGAGGATCACTTCAAGTTCACGGCCTGCCTGAAACACATAGGAAGACCCTGTCTCCAAAAAATAAGAACAAAAACTCTACAATGTAACTCTCCAAATCCCACACCAAGTGACAGAAGCCAGACAAAGAAACACACATGACACAAGATTCTGTTTGTAATAAACTCATGGCCAATGGCATCAAAAAGAGTAAGATTTGGGGCAAACCGAGGTCACAGAGCTGCACCTGCTGCATGCTGGCAAAAGACAACGTAAACGGGAAGCATCCCAGGTTGGTGGACTGAGGGTCAAACACTACCCAGGTGGGAGAAGGGACGACCAAGGGGCAAGGGCCATCAGGAGCACTTCCGGGCGATGGGAAGATTCTGTATCTCCACTGAGATGATGGTCCCAACCCATTTCCAGAATGCAACAGCCAGGTAGCACTCCACACATAAACTGAATCTAAGTAAAGTTTGCTTTTTAAAAAAGGCTTTGGTGCAGAATGCCTAGTTCAAACCTGGGCTGGGGCTTAGTGCTATTACACCAGGCATGTGCCCACCCTCCCTGCCTCAAGCAAGGCCTTTGCACTTGCTGCTGTGGCTCCAGCATCACCTGCACTGTTGAAACTGACAGTGCTGCCCCTCGGCGACCTGCAGCCTGCGCCTCAATACCACCAGTCCCAGAAGATCAGCAGCACAGCTGTTGTCCCCTCCCCTTTGTCCTTCTCCTTCCCTCTGCATCACTCAGCCCAGTGTGAGGAGCCCTCCTGCGGTCCCCACTGGGAGGCCAGTACCCCAGGGTAGGGCCTTCAATCCTTCCCATTGGATCCTCACTTCCAAACAGCGCCTGGCACAGGACAATATATAACAGGGTATGGTGGCACACACCTGTCACTCCCAGCACTCTGGGAGGCTCAGGCAGGAAGGGTACAAACTTGAGACCTGTCTGTGCAACTCAGTAATTTAGTGAGAGCCTATCTCAAAGAGGACACAGCTCAGTGAAGGCCCCAGTTCACCTCCCCATACCAGGGGAAATAAACACTCCACAGCTAACCTAAGTGGCCTGCGAAGGGGGACTGGCTCTGTAAGTTAGGGCCTTCTAATAGGATACCATCCATCTGTCACAGACTGTGCCTAATTAATTAGAACACTGGACATGATATTAAAAAGGGAAGACAATAGGCAGAATGGTATCAGAGTATCTGACCATTACTGCCTTTAAAAATATATTTAAAACGGGCTGGAGGGTTAGCTCAGTGGTTCCGGTGCCTGCCTCGCAACCGCAAGGTCCTGAGTTCAATCCCCGGGAACCACATACAATGCTGGGCGTGGAGACTCACACCCACCAACAATCAATACCACATACCACAGTGCCGGGCGTGGTGGTTCATGCCTGTAATCCTAGCACTCGGGAGGCAGAGACAGGAGGATTGCTGAGTTCGAGCCTTGCCTGGGCTACATAGTGAGCTCAGGGCCAGCCTGAACTACAAAGCGAGACCCTGTCTAAAAAAAAAAAATTAAAAAAAAAAATATATATATAAAACAAAATTTTAAAAAATTAGCAAGAATGATAGGATAAGTATATTCAAAGCAAGGAGGAGTATTTTGAGATTAATGGCAATCTCTTTTACTGTAATGAGTTTGAAAAACATTTTAAATTAAGAAACCAGGCATGCCGGGCGTGGTGGCTCACGCCTGTCACCCCAGCACTCAGGAGGCAGAGGCAGGAGGATTGCTGAGTTCGAGGCTTGCCTGGGCTCCATAGTGAGCTCAGGGCCAGCCTGAACTACAAAGCGGGCCCTGTCTCAAAAAAAAAAAAGAAACCAGGCATGGTTGCACACACTTTTTTTTTTTTGCTTTTTGAGACAGGGTCTCTCGCTTTGTAGTTCAGGCTGGCCCTGAGCTCACTAAGGTGCCCAGGCAAGCCGCCGCGAACTCAGCAATCCTCCTGGTCTCTGCCTCC
This sequence comes from Thryonomys swinderianus, assembly GCA_004025085.1. NCBI lineage: Eukaryota > Metazoa > Chordata > Mammalia > Rodentia > Thryonomyidae > Thryonomys > Thryonomys swinderianus. The sequence goes on from PVIC010054257.1 coordinate 5,633, forward strand.
CGAGTGCTGGGATGACAGGCGTGAGCCACCACGTCTGGCATTGATTGCACACACTTTTAACCCCAGTGCTTAGGAAGCTGAGGCAGGAGGATCACTCTGAGTTCAAAGACAGCTGGGCACATAGTAAGGCCTTGTCTCAATAAAACAAAACAGTGTGTACGTGAGTAGCAGGGCATGGTGGGACACGCCTGTAACTCTAGCACTCTAGGATGCTAAAACAGAGGACAGCAAGTTCTAGCCCAGCGTGGGCAACCTGTAAGACCTAGTTTTGCAATAAAGAATGGAAAAAGGGGCTGGGAATGTAGCTCAGTATGAAGGCCCTGGGTTCAATCCCCAGCACCAAAAAAAGCAAAGTATACATGTGTGCAAGAGAAAGAACCTTATACAGGCACAAAACATGTCTCTGAACAGACCCCAAATCCTGTGCTACCCCTGGGAAGATGATCTGGGCCCAGCAGGATGGGAACTGGGGGCGGCAGAAGACTCTTTAGTACCATCTGAGTTCTTTACTGGGGCACGTGTTCCCTATTCTTAAAATAAAATCAATGCATATACTTCTAAAATCCTCCCAAAGAAGTTGTCTCCTAAGCATGGTCTGATCCTCCCCTGCAGCTTGCTGGGAAGGAAGGGTTGTCCCTTCTGTCCCCTGGGGTGGGTAGCAGGGGACAGCAAAGGCCCACAAGCTGCCCCCCCATAGCCCCTAGGTTGGGGAAAAGAAAGGGGGACAAAGGGGTGAGGATGGGGAGGAAGGGATGGAGGAAGGGGTTGGAAATAGCATCTTCCACCTTGGCCAAGGACATGGCCCCAAGCAGCTTTAGTCATAGTAGCTAAGGAGGAAATGACTCAAATATCCATCAACTGATTAAGATGTGGCCCCTTGGGTTGGGCAGAATATTACACAGCCATAAAAAGGACCAACACACTAACATGCTATGGCATGGGTTGACCTTGAAACCCTTACAGTGTAAAGGAAGTCAGACACAAAATGATCATATACTGCATCATCATATCACTAGGAGATATCCAGATTAAGGGAACTCATAGGACATACACTGGATTACTGGATGGGGGAGTGCTTCTTTTTGGAGTGAATAAAATGCTCTGGAACTAGGCAGTGGTGAAGGTTGTATGACACTGAAAAATCACTGCTTTAGGTGGGTAAAATGTGTGGTGTGTGACTGTCTCAATAAAGCTCTTTGCAATTTTTAAGCAACAAGAAAAAACAGAAAGGAACACTTGATGTGTCTCCCTCACAACCCTCCTCACCAATCCCATTTTCAAGCCTTCGAATTCCTGCCCAGCACATCCCATGCCCCACCCCATGCCCACCCCCTCCAGCAGGGCTGCACAGGCCATACCCTCCAACAAGCCCAGGCTTGACGGTGTGGGCCCCAGTCCTGCGCTGACTTCCAGGGTACCGCTGCTCCTGGGAGCCCCTTCTGTACCCACTGCTGGCTCAGCATGCCGCTCACACCGCATCCAGCCACCACCCTCTCCAGAGACCTCCAAACCCAGCCATGGAAACCAGTGGGAAAACCTCCCAAGCACACACAGCACTGATTTCAGAAGCACACACACCTTTATACTTCGGCAAAAATGAAACGGTCTCTCTCGGTCTGTCTCACTCACATGGGGGACTTGAGGAAAGCGATGGGTGAAGACTCCTCCCCACCCCCACTCTGCCACTGCTTGGGAGGTGTGGATGCGGCAAGGTGAGACCCAGGACACAAGTGGACACAGAAAACCGACACTGTTCCCAACAGATTCTTTTAGGAAATAATGATCAAAAAAAGAAAGAAAGAAAAAAAAAACAGAAACAAAACAGCAAAAACAAACATCTCATAGACCTATGTCCTGGCTCTCCAGGAACCAAGCTTTGGACTGGAATTCTGAGAAGGGTCTTTGGGCTTCTTTCTTTCCTGCCCACCCTGCCCATGCTGCCAACCCTTCCACACAGCACCCAGCGTACCCTCAGGCCCCAGGAAGCTGCTTTCCAGCTGGCAGCAGCAGCTCCTGCCCGGAGTCCTTCACCCAGCAGTGGACAGCTGGACCCTCCTCCTTCCCACAAAAAGACGCAACTTTGGGCCGAAGGGTTAGCTCAGTGGTTCCAGCGCCTGCCTCACAAGCGCAAGGTCCTGAGTTCGATCCCCGGAAACCACATACAATGCTGGGCATGGAGACTCACACCCACCAGCAATCAATACCACATACCACAGTGCCGGGTGTGGTGGCTCACGCCTGTAATCCCAGCACTCAGGAGGCAGAGACAGGAGGATTGCTGAATTCCAGGCTCGCCTGGACTACATAGTGAGCTCAGAGCCAGCCTGAACTACAAAACGAGACCCTGTTTCAAAAAAAAAAAAAAAAAAAGGCACAACTTCACAGATTCACACATCCCATGGATTTGACTGCCAACAACATTTCACATCTTGGAGTGTCTAGTTCTAAATTTCTGCCTAATAAATCCCCTTATGGCTGGAGATGTAGCTCAGTGATGCTGCAGCTGCCTGGCAAGGTCCTGAGTCCAACTTCAAACCAAGTAAAAACCAAAAAAAAACCAGTGGACAGACCTCTGAGGCCCAGGCATTGGGTGACCCCTCCTGGAGCTAAAGGTATGAGAAAGAATAAATGACTGAGGCAAGAGGACTCAAGTTTGACGCCAGCCTGGGCTATACTGCAAGACCGTGTCTCAAAAAAATAAATGAAACCAGGATGGTAGCGCACACTTGTAACCCCAGTATGTAGGAGGCTGAGGCAGGAGGGGTGCTGCAAGTTTAAGGCCAGCCTCGGCTATATTATTGTGAGCTCAGGGCCAGCCTGAACTATACATAGATGCTGCTTCAAAAAAAAAAAAAAAAAAAAAACAAAATTGGGCCGGATATTTAGCTCAGTGGTTCTAGCGCCTGCCTAGCAAGTGCAAGGTCCCTGGTTTGATACCCAGTAACCACATACAATACCAGGCATGGTGACTCACGCCCATAGGCAGTCAGTAGCACATACCACACAAATGCCGGGCTTGGTGGCTCAAGCCTGTAATCCCAGCACTCGGAAGGCAGAGGCAAGAGGGATTGCCAAGTTTGAGGCTTGCCTGAGCTACATAGTGAGCTCAGGGCCAGCCTGAACTACAAAGCCAGACCCTGTCTCAAAATAAATAAATAGATAGATAGATAGATAGATAGATAGATAGATAGATAGATAGTAAGTAAAGAATAAATCAGGGAACCTAGAACACACTGCTAGTCACTGAGAAGAGGCTAGGAGTACAGGGCAGTTTTAAACAGGGTGATCACCAAAGGTCGCTCAAGATATCACTGAGGCAGAGAAGGGTGCAGTGAGGAAAGCTTATGCAAAACGTATAGGGGAGCCCACCATGGTGGCCCACATCTGTGATCCCAGCGCTTGGGAGTTTGAGGGAGGAAGATCACTGGGAATGACCTCAAGACTAACCTGAACCACAAAAATAAGACCCTGTCTCAAAAAACTAAAGAAAACAAAAAAAAAGGAAGGAAGAAAAAAGAAAAGCCAAAATACATGTAGGAAAGCAGCAGGGGTTGAGAGGACAGTGCATACAAAGTCCTGGGGGCTGGGATGCAGAGGGCTCATGGTCACGGGGTCACGATGAGCCTGGGGAAGGGGTTCCCCAAACAATGTCAGCCAGGGGAGCTCTCTGGGTCTTGGCCTTCGGGACCACCTCAGTGCTGCAGACAGCTTCTCCAGTAGGGGCCGGGCCCTCAGAAACTGAGGCTGTGCTTCCCAGGCCTCAAGTTGTTCACATGGTTCAAATTGTCTCACATTTCCATTCTCGTATTTCCACTTCTACCCTCAATGCTGTCCAATGTGTAAGTCACAGCACTTGCAGGGTAGTAGAATGAATGCAGTCTCAACCATCATTTAAACAAGGAGCAGGAATAGAAACAAATAGAAACAAAGGCTGAATACCAAGGGACTCAACAGTAGTTGGACCACATGTCCCATGAAGCTTGTTTTCCATGTCCATGTGTGCATGTGTGAACGTGTGTGCCCGTATCCACTCTCATCCTCAGCAACGGTGCCAAACACATGGGGACTGAAAGCCAAAACATCAAGAAAACAGCCGATCCTGATGCTCCCATCTCCACCAAGAAACAACACCATCCACCATACCCCATGGGCCACGTGACCATTTGTGTTCCCCTCCCCCACCATGTTCTCCTCTTCCTGGGCACTGCTGGACTGCATCTCCCAGCATTCCCTGCAATGGCCAGTCACAGGGTCACCTTCTGGCCAGTGGAATGCAGGCAGAAGTGATCTAACTTCTTTCCATAAAGCTTCCCTGTTGCAGGGACTTAGGGGAGAGGAGGGAGGGGAGTCCAGTTTCCCTTGAGGATCTTCAGCTCGAGCCCCCGAACGGGGAACACCTGCACTGGTTCCTGACAGGGGCACAAAAAAACTGTCTCTGTGCCACAGCACTGAGAAGAGCCCACTTGTTATAGCCACGGGCATGACCTATGCTCTCAAGTGGATCCTTGAGTTGGCACCAGGGTCAACAGTGTTTCCACAGAAGCTCCAGCAACAAAGAGGGGAAACGGAGTTTCCCTTCCCTCGAGGAGCAACAGGGTGCCAGGATCAGAAGGACCTCAGTGCCAAGTCAGAGACAGACACTGAGGGTACATCAAGTTCTAGGCCACAGTAGAGCCGCAATCTGAAAAGAAATATACGCTCCTTGACCCTGGGCCTCCAGCCCAACTCCACACAAACAATCAGAGCCTCCTTCTAGAAGCCCTGGTCGCTGGGAGTGTGCCCTGGACTGGGGACTCCCATCATCCTCCTGGGCAGGTCCTTCAGCTCCAGCCTATGGGTGAGGAAAGTGGGGCCCACGGCAGCCGCCAGACCAGAACAGCCATTCACGGAGGTCCTGCTTCATGCAGCAAGTGAGCAACTGGCCTCTATTTCCCCTTGTTCCAGATGAGACAGCAATCAGCGGTGAGGGAGGCAACTGTTTTTGTTTGTTTGAATGTTTGTTTTTTGCTCTCTTGGTACGAAGAAACTGAGGACCCTGAGCTTGCCAGGCAGGTGTGGCAGTGCTGAGCTACATCCCCAGCCTGGGGGTAATCATAATGGTGCTGGAGACTCTGTTTGAAACAACTCTGGAAACTGGTGGTGTGCACCACGCTCGGTGTGGGCCAAACCCCTGCAGGGGCGAGGCCACCTTGGCCAGCACCTTTCATGTGGCCCAACAGGCATTGCACCACTATCTGTGACACCTTGTGACAGGCCACAGAACACCGACTAGTAAGGACAGGAGCCGATCTGGATGCAGATGGGGAGGAGGAGAGGAGGCTGAACAGTGGGTGGCAAAACAGGCTGGGCACAACCAGATGAGACACTGAGAGTGTGGGTGACAGGAGGAGGAGGAGGAGGTGTCAGCCTTTACCTGTGAATATATTGGCTACTGTGTAGCGCTGCACCTCACAGTGAGTACAATGGGAAACTTCATGATTCTTTTGTTTGTTTTTTTGAGACAGGGTCTCGCTTTGTAGTTCAGGCTGGCCCTGAGCTCACTATGTAGCCCAGGCAAGCCTCGAACACAGCAATCCTCCTGTCTGCCTCCCAAGTGCTGGGATAACAGGTGTGAGCCACCATGCCCAGCACTCTTTTGTTTGTTTTTTGAGACAAGGTCTTGCTATGTAGCTCAGGCTGGTCTCAAATTTACTATGTAGGGCTGGAGGGTTAGCTCAGTGGTTCCGGTGCCTGCCTCGCAAGCGCAAGGTCCTGAGTTCAATCCCCGCTAACCACATATAATGCTGGGCGTGGAGACACACCCACCAACAATCAACACCGCATACCACAATGCCGGACGTGGTGGCTCACGCCTGTAATCCCAGCACTCGGGAGGCAGAGACAGGAGGATTGCTGAGTTCATGGCGGCTTGCCTGGGCACCATAGTGAGCTCAGGGCCAGCCTGAACTACAAAGCGAGACCCTGTCT
>PVIC010054258.1:0-11596 GCA_004025085.1 Thryonomys swinderianus
TTTCTTTCTTTCTTTCTTTCTTTCTTTCTTTCTTTCTTTCTTTCTTTCTTTCTTTCTTTCTTTCTTCTTTTGAGACAGAGTCTCACTTTGTACTTTAGGCTGGCCCTGAGCTCACTATGTAGCCCAGCAAAGCCTTGAACTCAGCAATCCTCCTGCCTCTGCCTCCCAAGAGCTGGGATTATGGGTGTGAGCCACAATGCCCGGTCCTCTCTCTTTTTTCAGATACGGGGAAAATATTCTGAGTTAAGATACTAGCAAGAAGCCAGTGGTGGTGTATGTCTGTAATCCTGGCCCTCTGAGAGGTCAAAGCACAAAGATAGCAAGTTTGAATCCAATAAGCCCAACTTTGAAACATTGTCTCAAATTAAAAAATAAAAGAGATTAGGGATGTAGTGCAGTGTGAAAGCCCTGGGTTGGATCTTCAGTCTGAAAAGAAAAATAAGAAAATTATTAGAGTACAAGGGGAAACTTTCCTCAGGTTATATAAACTTTCCACATATCTGACTGTAAGACCTTTATATGGATAATTATCTCTAGCTGAAAACATTTTATCTTGATTAATTAAAGCACTTTTGCTTAGCCTCTTTGAAAGCTTTACAGTCAACAAGTCCAGATTAGCAAATGTCTGCTGTTGCTTAGTTATTATTATTATTATTTTTTTTTTTTTTGAGACAGGGTCTTGCTTTGTAGTTTGTGTTGGCTCTGAGCTCACTATGGAGCCCAGGCAAACCTCGAACTCAGCAATCCTCCTGTCTCTGCCTCCCGAGTGCTGGGATTACAGGTGTGAGCCACCATACCCGGCACTGTGGTATGTGGTATTGATTGCTGGTGGGCGTGAGTCTCCATGCCCAGCATTGTATGTGGTTACCGGAAATCGAACTCAGGGCCTTGCGCTTGTGAGGCAGGCGCCAGAACCACTGAGCTAAATCTCCGGCCCTGTTGCTTAATTATTTTATCTAATACAGCAGAGGTGTGGAAATTACAAACTTCTAGTCACTTCTGTCACAATTTAACAACGCTAACATAATTAACCACTTTAAAAAGTGCTTTTTGGGCCAGAGATTTAGCTCAGTGGTTCCAGTGCCTGCCTCATAAGCACAAGGTCCTGAGTTCAATCCCAGTGACCATATACAATGCTGGCCGTGGTGACTCACGCCCACCAGCAATCAATACCACATACCACAGTGCCGGGCATGGTGGTTTACACCTGTAATCCCAGCACTCAGGAGGCAGAGACAGGAGGATTGCTGAGTTCAAGGTTTGCCTGGGCTCCTTAGTGAGATCAGGGCCAGCCAGAACTACAAAGTGAGACCCTGTCTCAAAAAAAAAAAAAAGTGCTGGGGCCGGAGATTTAGCTCAGTGGTTCTAGCGCCTGCCTTGCAAGCGCAAGTTCCTGAGTTTGATCCCGGTAACCACATACAATGCTGGGCGTGGTGACTCACGCCCACCAGCAATCAATACCACATACCACAGTGCCAGGCGTGGTGGCTCATGCTTGTAATCCCAGCACTCAGGAGGCAGAGGCAGGAGGATTGCTGAGTTCCAGGCTTGCCTGGGACCTACATAGTGAGCTCAGAGCCAGCCTGAACTACAAAGCGAGACCCTGTGTCAAAAAAAAAAAGTGCTTTTCTGCCTTAAATGTTATAGATTTTCATTGTGGCAAATTGTAAAATACAGTGAAACATAAAGAAGAAAATAAACATCACCCATAATTACACTGTTGGATAATAATACCATTAATATTTTGGTAAGTATCCCTCATGCTTGTTTGTCTATTCATACAATTTTAAAATGTACAAGTAAAATTTTATATATAATAAGAGTTTAGAAGCCGGAGATTTAGCTCAGTGTTTCCAGTGCCTGCCTAGCAAGTGCATGGTTCCTGGTTCAATCCCCCGTGACCACATATAACAATACCGGGCATGGTGACTCATGCCCACCAGCAATCAGTACCACATACCACTGTGCCAGGCATGGGTAACTCACACCTGCAACCCCAGCACATATATATATGTATATATATATGTATGTGTGTATGTATATATATATGCACACACACACACACACACACACACATATATATATATATATAGAACCATAGAACATGTCATAAGAACAATTATAAACTACATCGCCCCAGTGATTCCCACCAAAATAAAACCCATATTACAAGTTTTCTGTTATCAGTAGTTCTCCAGAGTCTCTTTGGGGTCTTCAGCTCCTTTTATTTCCACAGTTTTAACATATTGATGGCAGAATGTGCACTTGAACACTAAGTCTAGGATATCTTTTTTCCTTTGAACTAAAAATGTCACAATGAATACATACTTCTTAGAGAACAAAATTTCAAATTATTTTATATGTAAAAAAATAAAAGGGAAAGTTTACTGAAAATCTTGGCATCAAATGACAGACTCAGTTTATATTTGATATATGTCCTCCTCAATTTTGTATACATTGATAGATACATGTTTTTGTTTCTTGTGAACATGACATCATACTATGCTTAGTTTTAAAATTTACTAATTAAAATGTATCACTATAAAAAATTCTTCTCTAGCTTGGAGTCATAGTATGTATCTGTAACTCCAGGGCTAGGAAGGTTGAGGAAGTAAAATAGTAAGTTGAAAGCCAGCTGGGTCACATAGGGATACTCCTTCAAAAAGAAGAAAGAAGAAGAAAAAGAAGAAGAAGAAAGAAGAAGAAGAAGAAGAAGTAGAAGAAGAAGAAGAAGAAGAAGAAGAAGAAGAAGAAGAAGAAGAAGAAGAAGAAAGAAGAAAGAGGAGGAGGAGAAAGAGAAGAAGGAGAAAAAATGAAACTAAACAAAGTCACTCTCCATTTTTCTGAAGCTTAGGCTGTTTTTCATTTTTCCTCCCCTTTTGTTAGTAGGGCTGTGACCTTTCCCTTAACTAAACACTTCCCAAGGGTCTTCAGATCTGAACTTGTTCTTTGCCAAGGTAGAAACTCTTTTTTCTTGGGGGGCCATTAGAGATATTAGGTTTATAATCATAAACCTGACCAGAGCAATTCAGGAACAAACTAGTCAAACAAATTTGCTTGGACTATCATCCTGAGTGCAGCAGGCCAGACTTAGTGGACTGTCTGAAAAACAGTCCAAGGAAAGCTCATCTGCTGATGATTTTTTTGTTTTGTTTTTTTGCCTTGAGACAGGGCCTCACTTTGTAGTTCAGGCTGGCCCTGAACTCACTATGTAGCCCAGGCCAGTTTCCAACTCACAGAAATCTTCCTGTCTCTGCCTCCCAAATGCTGGGATTACAGGTGTGAGCCACCACACGTGGTATTGTCATGTGTGGTACTGACCGCTGGTGGGTGTGAGTCACCATACCCGGTATTGTTGTATGTAATTACTGGGGATTGAACCAGGGACCTTGTGCTTACTAGGCAGGCACTGGAACCACTAACCTAAATCTCCTGCCCTGATGATATTTTTTTGAAAGTGAAATGTCAGGATTGCAAAAAAAGGAGAATCTAGGCATTGTAGTAGAAAGTGAACAGTTGGTATCAAATTGGTCATAGCATCGTGAGAAACACACATCAGTTGCTTGATGGCCAGGGTTACCTTCAGCATGATGTACCAAACCACTGACTTCAAGAATGGGCCATGCATGTGGGGGGAGGTAGGTTGCATAGGGGACGGGGAAAAATGAGAATTAAGTTGTGTCATATACTGGTACAAATTCTCAATGTGGAATGTAATTGTGATGCGTATGTATAATGTACCAATAATAAAAAAAAAGAATGGGCCATATGAGGGAGGAGGTCATAGAATTCATTTGCCTGGTCCCTTGGGTTTCCTTTCTGTTCTTTGCTTCCAGGCTGTGTGACATGAAGTCCCTGTAGAGGCACCCTAGAGACTGATCTCTACACTTCCTCTGCATCTGAAAGTGTTCAGAAGATTCAGGGTTCTTTGGGTGTCTGCTGTTGCCAGAGATGTTGTGAGGTGGGTCTTGGTACTGGAGACAATGTGGCTCCCACCATGGTAGGCTTGCAGTCCTTTGGCCAGAGGCTGAGTCAGAAACTGCAAAATATACTAAGGAATGGTACCACTGAGGAGAAATATGGTCTCTAGCTTTCCTAGTAGTTTTCTAGCACAGCCACCAAACTCACTGGTTCTGAGAACTAAGGGATTCTTCAGAATGCTTACATAAGAAACGCTTAAGTCCTGTGCTACCCAGGGAGGTAGGACAAAGAACAGGAAGAGGAAATTCAGCTCTGTGGACAGGAAAGCTCCACCTTTCCTCTGGGGACAGAAAAAGACCCAGAGGTTAAATGGGGACACTTCTTGGCTCAGTTAAAACAAGATTTCCTCCATATGTCTTGAGTGCCAGGTAGTCTGGGCTCCCCAAGAAGCAGGCTTCACAGAGGACTGGATGACACAGACCTGTGTAGGTCCTGGTATGCCCTGAGACCACTGGTGCCCAAAAGATGTGCACACCGCCACAGGAAAGTGAGCAGTCCTACCCTGACGACTATTCTGAGTTCAAGTTAATTGCATACTTTCATTTATAACTTCTGGACTATAAATAAGATAAATTTCTTGTAATCATCTATTAAAATATGGCAGCCATGCCAAAGAAAAAAACCACAGTGTAGAAGAAGAGGAAGAGGCAGAGACAAAGGAGAATGAGTCTGCTTGGTGGTTTCTCTGTGGTCTAGTAGCACCAAAGACAAACTGAAGCAACACATTAATGTTTACAAGTCTCATTATACACAGTGAAATTTGCTCACAGTGTTGTTAATCTGCCGACTCTTGCCTTGTCTCTTCAGGCTTCAGTTTTCTACAAGACCAGATGGTAGATTTTTCTTCTTACAAGGATGTAAAAACAAAGAGGAAAGTCTCAGACAGATTCTGTAAGATTATTTTGGCTTTGAATTTAACCATGGATGGCGGCTTCACACTTTCTCCAGCTTCCCACTGCCACAAAGACAAAACGGAGTCTTGTGGCGGGGTGGGATAGAGAGGATAACCTGAAGCTGTCCCTAATGTGTCTTTCCATCTTCACCGCTAATTAATTCCTGTGGCCCCTGTCATTTCCCCTGTCACATATTCTCTCCCCTGACTCCACGCTCCTTTAGGCCTCTGTCCCATCCCAAAAGATCTTTCCCTAAAGCCTCATGTCTGCTAGGGATCCCCCACCTCAAGAGGGCCGGGCTCTCGCTCTTCCTGCCTGGAACCTTTGCTCTGGCCAGGAGATTCTGGCACCGCCCGCCTTCCTTCTGGTTCTTCTGTGAACAGATGTCTAAGCTCTTCTAACACACCACAGTATTTGAATGTATGGCTGCATTTTCCTGTAAGATTAGGGAATTTTGATAATAGAGATCATGTTATAAATTTTTGACCCATTAGCAACTAGAGCAGGTGTGACCATCCTGCAGCCTGTGGGCCCCTTGTGGTACTGGACATCTAGTAATGTGGTCCACACTAGGATAAACATATAACATTATCATGTGATTTTTAGTCATGTTTTTCCTGACTTGATTGTGCAGGGCTTAAGCACATACTGCATAAAGGACAACAGAACACTATGCAGGAAGGAAGCAGTGCCGACCTCTGTGTTTTTAGACCCCTTCCTTTATATACTCTTCGGATCACTCAGCATGGTGCCTACTTATGACTTTACCTATGACTCCTTACTCCAGAAATAGAAGGCCATGATACAAATTAATTAATTAATTAAGAGATAGGGTCTTGCTTTGTAGTTCAGGCTGGCCCTGAGCTCACTTTGTAACCCAGGTAAGCCTTGAACTCAGCAGTCCTCCTGCTCTGTCTCCCAAGTGCTGAATTTAAAGGGGTGAGCCATTGTACCTGGCATTGTGGTATGTGGTACTGATTGCTGGTGGGCATGAATCACCAGTTACTGGGGATCAAACCAGGGACCTAGAGCTTGCTAGTCAAGTGCTGGAACTGCTGAGCTAAATCTCTGGCTCCCAAGATACAAATTTAATGCCATTAAAACATTCTTTGGGGCTGGGGCTAGAGATTTAGCTTAGTGGTTCCAGTGCCTGCTTTGTAAATGCCAGGTCCAGAGTTTGATCCTTGGTAACCACATACCACAGTGCTGGGGATGGTGACTCATGCCCACCAGCAATCAGTACCACACACTACAGTGCCAGGCATGGTGGTTCATGCATGTGGTTCCAGCACCTGGGAGGCAGAGGCAGGAGGATTGCTGAGTTCGAGTCTAGCCTGGGCTACACTGTGAGCTCAGAGCCAGCCTAGACTACAAAGTAAGACCTTGTCTCAAAAAACAAACAAATAAACAAACAAAACAATCTTTGGTACACTCTAGGTGATAAACAAGAGTTGCTTTGGGAATATTTGCAATATTATAGGTGATTTTTACATCATCTAGAACTCAATCTAGAGTTATCATGCTACCAGCAAACTTCTTGGGTATAAGCACTGAGGTAGGCACAATGCCACTGCAGCTTTTAAGGTTTCCCATTTTACACATAAGGAGATTGTGCCTTACAGGAGCAAGTGATTTCCTCCAACATAAATATCCTGAAAGTGGAAGAGATGGGATGTAAACTCTGGCCAAAATATGTAATGGCCGTGCACTGGATTATATGGCCCTCCAGACTCAGATCTTTGGCATAGCCGTAACCTTTTACCCTCATCAGTATTTCAACATTTGAACCTTAGAGTGAAGGAAACATGCCCTTTTCCTATTTGCCCTCATTTCTCCTCGCAGCCATCCCCAACTGTTTCATGATATGGCTAACCATTCACGTGGCTGATTAAATATATTATTGGATAGCAGCTTCATTTTCTTTCTTTCATTAAATAGCACTAACTTACAAGGAGAGATTTATAATTTAGTAAGATCAGAATTTGGAATAATACCACCTCTAGGACACTTAGCATTTTAGCTTCTTAATTTAGAAAGGGTCAAAATACGGATGTCCTTAGTATACACAAAGGCAAGTGTTAAACTTACATGCTAAAGGTCTTATATTAGCTAAATGGACAGTAAGTGAATCATTATTTGGGATCCCAGGCCCTGAACTGGACATCCAGGTCAGGCCTAGTTTGTGCCAGACCTGGAAAGTCCAGGTGAATCAATAAGGTGAAGGTTTTGGGGAAGAAGAGGAAGATCAGATTTATAAATGGGAACATTAGTCTGGTTTGTTGGTGGTGATGGGACAGCGAAGAGAGGAGGGACAGACAGAGACAGGATCAGTGAACAGAGTGGAGGATAGGTGGGTGGTTTACGAGGGGACCAGGCAGGTGAAGTGCTGCTGCAGATACTAGGTATTTTTAGAAGAGATTTACTTTCACCACATTAAGATCGATGACAAGTGGCAGTTTCCAGAAGACAGTTATGGTGGGAGATGAAACAGAGGTACTCACCAGAAGCAAAAATCTGGATGTTACTATAGAAAGACTGCAGACTTGCATTATAAGTAAGGGAGGCCACAAAACACTGGAAGAATGACAAAGGGAACAAAAAGGCAGAGCAATAAATTTAGAAATTTGACATACTAGGAGCAGAAGAAGAAGAAATAGTGTACAATCGGGTGAAAAGGATGAACAGAGCAGTCCACAGCAGTGACTTACTTGCAACAGGTTGTTCAAACAATACACAGCAGCATGGAATTCCCCACAGTACGCGGAACTGTTAGGAAAAACACCAAAGCCAGAGATAGTGATGTTTAACTGTAATCCCAGCTATTTAGGAGGCTGAGGCAGGATTTCTTGTCCCATGAGTCTGAGACCAGCCTTAGTAACGTAACAGTCCTCATCTAAGATGAAACAAAACACTGATAAACTATTGGGATGACAAGAGTATGAGTTAGGAGCTAAATAATGGAGGACTAAGGAACATGACAGCAAGTTAAGCTACAGGCATTACAAGTAAGGGGTTGGAGACTGGGGTTGTGTAGCAGAGCGGGGAGAAGGGGATGGCTGGGGAGCTTGCACAAACATGGGCTTTTAAGGCACGTACATCAGTTTCGTGTATTCTCTGCTATCTGTACAAACCTTCCTAGTTCTCTCGAGCATGCAAAAGCCTGGTGTGGGTTTTGGAAGAAATTAAGAACAGCTCAGACTGGTCTGAGGAGGGGTAGAGAGGGAGAGGGAGTGCATGGGATGGCTAACTGATGGATGGCAGACATCTGTAGAAACATGCATTAGTCATCGGCCTGAAGACATAAGCACACCAGGAACTCGTGAAATTTTGAGGAGGGCAGTGGGGTTAGATGTCATAGAATGAGACCATCTTCTGGCACATTCAGGCTCCAGATGACATCTGTAGTACAACTGCCTCTCACATGACATGCTAGCATTCTTTTGGAATAAGTGAAATATGTTGGTAGATTTTACAAGAGTGAATATGGGTGAGGGAAGCTCTCAATGAATTGGTTTGAAGATTTTTTTTGTTTGTTTGTTTGTTTTTTGTTTTTGAGACAGGGTCTCGCTTTGTAGTTCAGGCTGGCCCTGAGCTTACTATGGTGCCCAGGCAAGCAGCTGCGAACTCAGCAATCCTCTTGTCTCTGCCTCCCGAGTGCTGGGATTACAGGCATGAGCCACCATGCCCGGCATTGTGGTATGCGGTGTTGATTGTTGGTGGGCGTGAGTCTCCACGCCCAGCATTATTTGTGGTTTCCGGGGATCAAACTCAGGACCTTGACACTTGCGAGGCAGGCGCGGGAACCACTGAGCTAACCCTCCGGCCCAAGTTTGAAGATTTATTAAACTAGAAGCAGATAGCAGATCTTGGAGCAGCATTACATAGACATAGTTTACATCAGTTATAATAAGATAGGCCACCTGGCTGTGAGTCATTGGTTTAAATGTCTGCTAGAGAACCTCTGGGACTTCTCTAATCTCTTTGCTCATGAGTAAAGAGAAACTTTTTCCAAACTCCAAATATTCATCCTAATCTAGAAGGATAAGACTCAGTAGAGAAGGCTGCTGTAAGGCAAGGAGTCAACAGGCTCAGACACCTGCTTTCCTTATGGATAGGTAAGTTAATTAGCCATCTTGTAGGCAGAGAGACAGGACTGACCTGAGAGGATATAAGACTCACGTAACCAGACTTACTACATGCTATGTTACCGCCTGCCCCTAGGCAAGCAAAGCCTTAGGAAGGTGACTTTTTTTTAATTTTTTTGAGACAGGGTCTCGCTTTGTAGTTCAGGCTGGCTCTGAGCTCACTATGTAGCCCAGGCAAGCCTGGAACTCAGCAATCCTCCTGCCTCTGCCTCCTGAGTGCTGGGATTACAGGTGTGAGCCACCAGGGCTGGCACTGTGCTATGTGGTATTGATTGCTGGTGGGCGTGAGTCACCACACTCAGCATTGTATGTGGTCACCAGGAATCGAACTCAAGAACCTTGCACTTGTGAGGCAGGCACCGGAACCACTGAGCTAAATCTCCGGCCCCAGGAAGGTGACTTTTTACCTAACTACCTGCACACTGCCCTTGTATGAACTTGCCTGCACAACCCTTCCCGAAAGATGAAACAGTCTTCTGGAGATGGGGATGGAGGACAACATAGAGGACCATCAAGACATATTCTTTGAAGGCCAGCATCATAAAAGAGAAACTACCACACATAGGATAAATAGCAGTGATTGATATGTTAAATAGGTATCAGTGATCTGGATGGGGGACCAAGATCTTCCAAGAAAGATCCCTGATCCACCCTTACTGGAAATCCTTGTATGTGTGCTGTGTGACTTGCTTTCCCCATTTAATCAATATTACCTAAGTGACAATATTTGTCATAATCTTATGGTTGATCACAGTTTTGTCCACCTTGTGATTTCTCATTGGACCAATATTGGCTAAGTGACTATACTTGCAATCTTATTAGCTGACTATAGTTTTGTCCCAGTTTGAACCATGCCTCACCTCACTCATGGCTTTGCTCGAGCCCCTGGGCAGTAGTGAGAGGGCAACCTGCTTTCCAGTCACCATTCTGTCTCCTTGTGCACTAGCTGTCTTTCTCTCAATAAATTCTTCCCACTCTTAGCTTCCATTGTTCCTAGAATTCCCTTTTTAATTTTGGAGAACATGAACTCACATTTCAGATATCTAGCAGGTTTGGAAGTTGCATCTATTTCCCCTATGTCACTCCTGTGGAAAAGTAGGACCTAGGTCTTTTCTGCCCCTGTCCCCAAGCTGGCTAAGACTTGGGCTTGTTTCAACCCCACTGTATGAAAGAAGTGGTGCTTGCGACTTTCAGGCTGGGCCCTACAGGTGATGCAGCGTCCTTTGTGTTGCAACTCTTGTTCTGGAGCCCTAGGATATCACAGAAGACATCTGACAGCCTGCAGCTCTCATGCTCGTCAAAGCCCAGGCTATATGGAGAAGCCTATGTGGCCAAGAGTCCCAGCCTTGGTTCCTGCTAATAGCCAGAATCAAGCACCAGACATAGAAATAAAGATGCCTTTGGGTGACTGTAATTCCCCGCCATGACGTTTTTCTAACTTAGGTCCCAGTCCTATGCTATGGAGCATAGACAAACATGGAGTATAGAAAAGCTGTCTTTACTCTGCCTTGTCCAAATTCCTTTTCTACAGAGTCTAGGTGTCATAAAATAGTTGCTATATACATTTTGGACTGGTTTGTTACATAGAAGTAGCAAATAGAATAGAAATGAAACCAGGAGTCCTACATACTCGAAGATATTTTCTTCGAGTTAGAAGAGATCCTTGGAACACTATTTGAAAGTCTCTGTACTAATCTTCAAGGACACTAATTTCTCTTTGCTAATAAACCTAGAATTTAATAGCTTTATAAAAAAGTATCTTGCTCAGTGTTTGGATTAAATTTTCCCCCCAAAGATGTTGCAATCTTCAGGTGACTTGTGAATGTCATGTTATTTTGAAATAGGGTTATTTCACATCTTTGAGGAAAGATGTAATTATGAGTGTGGGTTCTAATCCCTTCTAATCGTGTTCTTATAAAGAAAGGGACATTTGGACACGCAGGTGGGCACATGTAAGAAGTGGGCCTTATGTAAACGAGGGTAAGGAAGTGAGGGCTCTCCAAGTCAATTATC
Source organism: Thryonomys swinderianus (assembly GCA_004025085.1). Classification (NCBI taxonomy): domain Eukaryota; kingdom Metazoa; phylum Chordata; class Mammalia; order Rodentia; family Thryonomyidae; genus Thryonomys; species Thryonomys swinderianus. The sequence goes on from PVIC010054258.1 coordinate 11,033, forward strand.
ACTGAAGACTTCTAGCAAGCCAGACAGGCGGAAGGTCGAGTGCGTTCTCACAGGAGGAGCCAGTGGCGCTGCAGACTCTGTGAGTTACAACTGTGGGACGCTACACTTCGGTGTATGCCACCCAGCATATTACTCTGCTGCGGTAGCTGTAAAAAGCCCATGTACTCAGGTGTGACACCGAACAGTGACGATGGACCTGCATCTTCCAAAGCCTGTAGCTAAGGCAGCCGGGCCTCTTGGTTGATTCAGCAGTATTTTCCTGGATCCCACCAGGTAGGATCACTGTAGTTACTGTAGTGATACAGGGCTCCACGGAATCCAAACAGGCAAAAGTAATCCAAACAAAGGAAAAATAATTCTCAACCTGCTTGCTATCTGAAATATGAGTTCATGTTCTCCGAAACTGAAGAATGAACTCCAGGAGCAATAGAGATTAGGAGCAAGAAATATTTTTTTGAGAGAAATATAGCTTCTGTCTAAGACAAAAGAGGGATTGGAAAGTGTTTCTGTCGCCCCATTTCTCAAAGGTGTTTTATTAAGCAAAACCCTGACGTGAGGCAGGTT
>PVIC010054259.1:0-11603 GCA_004025085.1 Thryonomys swinderianus
TTATACCTAATGTATTCACAATTAAGATTTATAGATTGTAGCAAAAAAAGTATAGGTTACTTTTTTTACACCTAAAATGTATAAATTTAGTAAAAGAATATAACCAGAACTTATAATCAGATTTCACTACTAGAGACAAACAACAGCAAATATAACAGTCTAAATAAAAATGTCTGCAAAAAATACTCGATATAAAACAAACAGGTGGTAAAATTTTTTCCCATATTGTTGGTTGCCTTTTCACTCTGCTGGTAGTTTCTTTTGCTGTGCAGAAGCTTTTTAAAATTTTTTTTTTCAGTACTGGGGATCGAACTCAGGCCCTTGTGTGTCCAAGGTTGGCGTGGTAGCACTTGAGCTAAATCCTCAGCCCACCAGAAACTTTTTAATAAGATGAGATCCCATTTGTTGATTTCTTCTGGTAGTTCTTGTGCTATAGAGGTTTTGTTCATAAAGTCTTTCCCTAAGCCAATGTCTCCAAGAGTACTACCTAACCTGTTTTGCAGCAGGTTTAGAGTTTTTGTTTTAATATTTAGGTCTCTAATCCACTTTGATTTTAGTTTAGTACACGGTGAAAAAGATGGATCTAGCTTCAGTCTTTGGCAGGCTGAAGCCCAGTTTTTCCAGCACCATTTGTTAAAGAGGCTGTCTTTCCTCCATTGAGGATGTTTGGCTCCTTTGTCAAAGATGAGGTGGCTTAGTGTATCTGGAGTTGTTTCTGGATCATCTAATCTGTTCCACTGATCCTCAGATCTGTTTATTTGCCAGTACCATGCCATTTTTAATCACAGTGGCTTTGTAGCACAATATGGGAAAAAAATCTTTACCAGCTGTTCCTCAAAGGGCTACTATCTAGAATATATAAAGAGATTAAAAAATCAGTCCCCCCAGATTTAAAGAACCAATTCAAAAATGGGCATCTGAAATGAACAGACACTTTTCAGAGGAAGATGTAAAAGCAGCTAAGAAATATATGAAGAAATGCTCAATGTCACTGGTCATTCAAGAGATGTAGACGAAAACAACACTGAGATTCCATCTCACCCTACAAAGAATAGCTGCTATTTTGAAATTAGCCAACAACAAATGCTGACAAGGTTGTGGAGAAAAAGGAACCCTTCTCCATTGTTGGTGGGACTGGTACAGCCTTTATGGGGATCAGTGTGGAGATTCCACAAAAAACTAGGATTAGAAGTCCCCTTTGACTCTGCTATTCCTCTGCTGGGGATATGCACAAAAGAGTTAAAAAATTCCTATACAGTTACATATGTGCACCCATGTTAATAACAGCTCAGTTCGTGATAGCTAAATCTTGGAAATAACCCAAATGCCATGAACTCTAGACTGGATAAAGATGTGGTTTTTTAATAAAATGGAGTATTACTCTGCCATAATGATGAGATTGAGACATTTTTACTCAAATGGACGTAACTTAAGGACATACTCATAAGTGAAATAAATAGGCCACAGATGTGTAAATATTGTATCTTTTCTGTGGTATGAAAAACTGAAGCTGTAAATGAGTTCTAGAATGCATGACATATTGTGAAATAGTAAATATTCAAAGGGAAATGGGGTTTGGGGTAAGTAATAAGGGGAAAGAAAAAAATGGTGGAAAAAAAGGAAAGAAAGTTTGTGCATATAGGGGCAGGGGGTTATAGGGTGGGTAGGGGAAGGGGAAAAATGAGAATTAAGTCATGTCATATCCTGGTACAAGTTCTCAATGTTGAGTGTAATCATGATGTGTATATATAACGTACTAATAAAAAAAATCAAGTGATAACAACAACAAAAAATAAAATAGGCACACAAATGTATTTTGTGCAAATAAGAATCAAATGGATGAGGAGACACTTGGCCAAGCAACACTTGGGATAGTCAGCATATAAACGTTTTAAACGGGGTGTCCAAGTGATGCTCAGGTAAACTGTTAAGTGTTTAAACTCAAGTTGCTTTATGCTGGAGTCCCTGTTCTTTGCTACCACATTCCATACAACGAGGCTGTGTACTCTGCAACACAGAAATTGTGACTTGAACTCCTCGATTATTCGTACAGAGGGCCTACCTAGGACAACAAGTATTTGTCCAGTCAGTTCACTTCCAGGGCCTAGACACCGTGCTATTGACTCACACGCAGTTTTTAGTCAACACCTAGACTCTGCTTCTTAGTAGTGCACCTTGGACTTTAGCTTTTTTTTTTTTTTGAGACAGGGTCTCGCTTTGTAGTTCAGGCTGACCTTGAGCTCACCATGTAGTCCAGGAAAGCCTCAAACTCAGCAATCCTCCTGCCTCTGTCTCCCAAGTGCTGGGATTACAGGCATGAGCCACCACGTCCGGCACTTACAGTTGGTTTTTGTTTCTCATTACTGACCTGTATATTCATCCTTATGGTAGGACTGAAGCCAGGGCCTTGTACATGCCAGACAAGTGGTATACACTCCTAGTGCCCTGTTGATTTTTATCAAGACAGATTTAACTATTGCTCTAGTCCACTGAGATAACTTTCTTATGTTCCCAGTCCTTTCACTTAATATATCAGTTTATCTGCAAGCTTCATTTAATCTGCAAATCTGGCTGGCATTAACTGATGAAACACTACTGAACAGAACAGAGCCCCACAGCCCAGCACTTGAGTTAATTCTCTAGTCCGATGTCCATTCGTATAAAAATAAACCAGGTCATTTACCATTTAATATTTTCCCCATAAATATTTTACTCATGTAGCTATTGTGACAGACAATAAAATACCTTGCTAAAATCCACACATATCTACCATCTCTACTGCAGATACCTGCCCCTACAGCCTGGCAGCCCTATTAAAATAAGCAGTTTAATGCCAGGCTTGGTGGCTCAAGCCTGTAATCCCAGCACTTGGGAGGCAGAGGCAGAGGCAGAGGCAAGAGGATTGCTGAGTTGGAGGCTTGCGTGGGCTACATAGTGAGCTCAGAGCCGATCTGAACTACAAAGTGAGACCCTGTCTCAAAGAAAAAAAAAAAAGCAGTTTATGGCACAGCTGCTTTTAAAGAATATACCTTTTGTGCTTGCTTCGGCAGCACATATACTAAAGAATATACCTTTCTCTGTGTAGTTCTGGGGATTGAAACTAGGGTGTTTGTGCTGTGCTATTTCACAGAACTTTTTATTTTTTATTTTGAGGAAAGATCTTACTAATTTGCTCAGACTAGTCTCAAGGTTGTCATCCTCCATCTCAGTCTCTCATGAGTAGCTAAGGTTACAGGTGAGCACCCCTAACTCTCTCCAACAAGAAGATATCTTTTTAAGAAGTACAGGACCATATCATAGTTTCTAGAAATGCACAGTCTTCCTCCAGCAGCTGAACTGGAGGTACAATGTATACCCTCCTGTCTTCAACAAACACTCTCTGAAGATAAGACTGAACATAGAACCCCAGGACTGGATATAGTCCTGGAGTGGGGGGAGGAGATACCCTGAGACTGTCATGTTAGGCAAATGAGCTGGCACTGCTTTCCAGGGAGCAGTGTCTTGGGTTGCCTGAGGTCGAGGCATGCATCTGCCAAGCTAAAAACGGGTGCATGCTGGAATTGGAATATCATTACTACGAAACAGGATTATCATGAACAACGATTCCAAATGGGATTAGAAATGATTCTTTGTTACTCAGAGATAATCGGCCATAGCAGCAGCAGTGGAAGAAATGCCTAACCCAGCACACTTTTCTGGGGGCATGATGCTGGCATTCTGGGCACTTGGCCAGCACCTCACCCTCCCAGCACCTCACCCTCCCTTCCCTGCTGGGAAGTACTGGGCACTGTCCTAGTTTGGGCAGATGGCCATGTGGGACAAAAGCCAGCCCCACATCAGGGTACCCTGCTTAGGGGTCCCATGTTCTAGGCCTAGCTTCTTAGCTGGAAAATACTGGGAAAAGAATTCCCAAAGCCCTACTTCTTCTGAGTCCCTTATGAATTGCTAACTAGAGACAGGTAATATCCCTCATCTTATTCAAAGGCAGGCTTATGTACAGGTGACTTACTAACCCATTCCTGGGACAACCCGTAATCAGCACCAACATTAGTAATAATAACAAAGGCATTATTGGTCATATATTATTATGTTACCATTAACTAAAGTAGTAAGTCTTCAAGTATATACAGTGGGCATTATTCTGAACACTTTATATGTTTATACATTTAAACCTCAAAACAGCCTTAGGTCATAGGTAGATCTGCTTATTACTCCAAATTTATGGCAGAGGAAATGATCATAAAAAATAAATTTGTCAGGCCGGAGATTTAGCTCAGTGGTTCCAGTGCCTGCCTCGCAAGCAGAAGGTCCTGAGTTCGATCCCCGGTAACCACATACAATGCTGGGTGTGGTGACTCACGCCTACCAGCCATCAATACCACATACCACAGTGCTGGGTGTGGTGGCTCACGCCTGTAATCCCAGCACTCAGAAGGCAGAGACAGGAGGATTGCTGAGTTCGGGGCTTACCTGGGCTACATAGTGAGCTGAGGGCCAGCCTGAACTACAAAGCGAGACCCTGTCTCAAAAAAAAATAAAAATAAAAATAAATAAATAAATAAATAAATAAATAAATAAATAAATTTGTCAAAGTACCTACCTAGTTAGAGGCAGAATTAAATTCAAGACCAGGTTCTGGCACACAAATATCCCACAGCTGGACTGTCACAGACAGAGAGGACCCAGGGCAATGCTAAACAATGGATTTCTTCTCTCTGGTTCCCCAGTCCCTGTGGTTCCTCTCTGGAGACCCTTGTGAGATTACACTTCAATGGTCTTTCTAGAAATGCCTGTTCATTCTCCACTTTTACCAGTCAAATCCTGCCCACTTATCAAGCCTACTTCTCAGAGAGGGGCTTTTATCATAATGTTACCTTAATATCCTATGATTTCTCCACAGCATGGAGGGTCATTTGCCTCATTCTGCAGTCAAAAACGGGGCTTGTTTTATCTCTTTCCAAGGACCACCTTTTTGAGGGAGTGGTTTGTCTGTTTTTATGTTTCTAGCACACAGTGGATAAAGAAACCCCGTATGAATTGACCTGACTCCTGGCCGCAGCATCCCTTTGTCCACCCACAGCCTTGTTCCTAGACTCAAACAGGCAGTGTAGTCCAGTAGAAAAACAAGATTTGGGGTTTAGACCCAGTTTTTAATCCTGGTTGCCTCTTTTACTAACTGACTGTAGGCATCTCTGAGTTTCATTTTTTCTATTTATAAGATTGAGATGATAATTCTCCTGTTAGGAGTAACCTTAGTATCAGAGCTACCATGGGAAGAGCTTGATCTGGACCTGGCTTATAAAAGGCACCCATTCAGTGACAGCCATCATCATCACTGAGTGCAAAGCCCTGCCTCGTTGGCCAGAAAGAAGCATTAAGATGGATATCTGGGAAGGGACCCTAAAGTCCTAAGGCAGGGTCTCCACGCATTCAGGCTCCCTAATTACCATGCTTCAGTACAGGTACAGGACTGCCCTATCTCCAGCCAGCTGGCTACAAAGGACAGCCTCCTCTGAGAGAGGCTGCTGGTAGTCGTGCTGCACGGGCAGCACCTATGGAGTTGTTGTGGCCCATAAAGAAAAGTCCATAGAGCCTTTCCTGTAGGCTTGGGCCAGTACTTTCTTAAAGATAGTGCTTAAAGACCCCCGCCCCCTTAGTAAGATGGAGGGTAAATAAGCAAATGTTAAAAATAAATGACTGCTGTGAAAGAGAATTAAATGGTCTTCAGGCAAGGATGGCAGCATTTTAAAATTAACAAAGCCCAGGTACCACATCCAGGAAGGCCTTGGCAAATGCGTGTTATCCACTCATTAGCTCAGTTCCTCAGGGACCCTGGCCAACCAGGGAAGGCAGTGCCGGGAACCAGTCCTTCCGATGCTGATGAAATGCACTCCAGGAGCAAAGGGAGGAGGAGGGAGAGACGATTCTTATGGGGAATTTCAAACAGTGATGAAGATACTTTGCGCTTGGCCTGAGGTTCTTACCTTCTCAGAGGCAGGACCTTTTGAAAGCAACCAGGAAGCCCAAGTAGACTCCAATTGAAATGTGCCTACGGCACAGTCCTCCTTCAGGATCCCCATCCTCAAGGACTACAACCTCACCCTGGAGGAGTCTCCCCACCCCACAGAGCACGGCTAAGGGGCCCAGCAAGGAAGTGAGAGGAAAACTCCCCACCCTGCACCCTGGACTTTGCTCTTGCTGGAATCAAGATCATACACTTTGTGACTTTATGTAAGCCCAGTGTGTACTATACATAGCTTATCACTATTTATCAGTAACTATATTTCTTAACATCACTGATGGTGTAAATTCATAAATCATTTTATATTACCAATAAGAACTCCATTCTCTAATGTGAGATACTATCAATAAGAAGAACCCCAGTATTCTGGGTTACTGTAAACATGAATTAACTTTGATACACTAATGTGAATTTTCAACATGCCACTGGTTACAAAGAATAATGAAAATTAGAGAGGGATGAGTGCTTTTTAACAAGTTTTTTGTTCGTTTATGAAAAATCATTTATACACAGGGAAATACATCCTTTTTATAATAATTTGATGAATTTTGATAATCATATATAGCCATGCAACCCCTATCATAATCAAGATAGTAGATATTTTTCCACCACCCTAAAAGTTCCTTTATACCTCTCTCCCACTTCCAAACCAAGCCTCTGATTTTTAACCAAACCTGATTTTTGTCCCTAAAGCCCTGCTTTTTCCAAAATGTTATATAAATGTGATTATATAAATCATACAAATGGGTAGCTTTTGGTTGGCTTTAACTGAGCATAAGCTTTTGGGAGTTATTGATATTGCTGCATGTATTAAGTAGTCTATGCTTTTCTTTCTTTTTAAATGCTGAGTAAGATTCCACTGTATGGATGTACCATACTTTGTCATCTGCTAGTTGAGGGACATGGGTCATTTTCAGTTTTCAGTAAATATGAACAAAGCTGCTACAAATATTTTTACACATGTCTTGGACTAACACACAGGAGCTGGTATTGCTGGGCTGCAGGGTAAATGTGTGTTTTACCTTTATAAGGAACTGCCAAAGACTTTTTCAGGTTGGTTGTACCATTATACATTCCTATTAGCAGAGTATGAGAGTTGTTTTATATCCTCGCTAGGGCTTGGTATTGTCAGTTTCCCTAAGTTTTAGCTACTGTAATAAGTATGTGACGACAGCTTATTATAATTTCAATTTGTATTTATCTAATGATTAGTAATGCTATCTTTTCACATGCATATATTATCTCTTCTTTGGTGAAGTATCTGCAAAGATCTTTTGCCTGCATTTTAAAAATCAGGTTGTCTTTTTTGTTTTGTTTTTTGAGACAGGGTCTCGCTTTGTAGTTCAGGCTGGCTCTGAGCTCACTATGTAGCCCAGGTAAGCCTGGAACTCAGCAATCCTCCTGTCTCTGCCTCCCAAGTGCTGGGATTACAGGTGTGAGCCACCTCACCCAGCCAGGTTGTCTTTTTGTTACTGGTTTATAAAAGTTCTTTATATATTCTAGATACTCTCCCTTTATTTGATATGTGTTTTGACAGCTTCTTTTTGAAGAGTCAGAAACTAAAAGGATCTAAATCATACCACTTTTCTAACACACCACTTTTCCTTATGCATATCTCTGAAGGGAATAGGAAAGACTAAAACTTACAAATATCTTAGGATTACTGAGCAGAGAGTAAAGTAGTACTTGTATCTGCTAAAACTCCCAAGACTATTTTTATCTCCATTAAATACATCCAACTATGCCAAGGGCTTTAAGTAAAGCCACAGATGGAAAAAAATGACGTCCTCTAAACAGGTTTTTACTCCCCAGGCTCTGTACCTCCCAAAGCCCTGTTCTGGTCCACCAGGCTTCTAGAATGGTCAACAGTCGTCACACTCCATTGCCGGCTATTGTCCACTGCGAAAGGTAGGAGGCTCCCAGTCCATCCCTCAGTGAAAGAGCAAATAGTGGGGCCTGTGGCTGCTTGACATCAAAGTTGAGCAAACAGGCCTGGCAGACCCTGCCTCTCCGCCTACATATCCCATAAATGACATCTGAAGGAGCTTCCCGAAGGAGGTCATGACTTTCAGCTTGTCATAGCACACATCAAAGTTTGCACCACACACGAACTGGGTTGCATGGGTTCGAATCAAGTCACCCGAGAATGGATACTCAGCCATTGTGTCCAGTTTTAATCCTGTGTTTTCCCAAGTAATTAAGCCTTCTTGCTTATGAACTTGTGACTAAGTAAAGCATCACTGAGAAGTTGTAACATCAAAGTACTTTCCACCGTCTGTCCATGTTTGATAAAATTGGATTTCTTTCCTTTCTTAAAGAAAGACTAATTGAATTTAGCTGAAGGCTGGGCATATTTGCACTAGCCAGTGAAGGTTATGCTAAGTAACAGTATCATCCTGAGACCCTGTGGCTTAGCCTTCAGCTATGGTGGGTCAGAGTACAACACAGAGTGAGGCACACAGACTCAGGCTAAACAAGTGCCTTGTGGCATAAGGCTTATCGGGGCTCACTGTGGAGAAGGGGCCAGACCCCATTCACTGCTGCTTGAGTCAACACTACACCCAAGCTGTTCCTGGAGATGGCAAAATAACTCCCCTAATAGAATGTTGGTAAATCTTTGGCAAAAATGGTGCTGAGTACAACGGCCATCACAAGGCCTTTGCTTCTTTTAGGCTGTGACTACTTATTCTCTGAATCCCTCCACGGCTACCGCACCAGCATCTGACAGGATACTTTTGAAAAATGTTTGTGGGATGCATCAAATGGTAACACAAAGGATGTCAGTATGAAGTTTTCCTTGGGCTGGGGATATAGTTCAGTGGCACAACACCTGCCACTGGCAAGTGTGACACCTTGAGTTCACCCAGTATAGAGAGGGGGAAGGATAAAGTTCTAAAGAACAACAACAACAAAAATCCCCCTCTATATCTCATTTTTGCCTTGTGTGTCAGGGAAATTCTATCTAAATTAGTATTTAATTAATTACTCATTTACAATGAGTATAGATAACACAGTCCTATTTATCTCAAGTTATAACACAAAAAAGTGTATATACCATAGTAAATGTATAGACAGAGGGAATTCAGATGACTGCCACTTTCCTTTCTATATTATTTTTTACAAAAACAATAAACCTATTTTAAGAAAGTAAAACCTTTGGTTCCATTTTGATATAATTATCTTTCCTTTTATCAATAAGATTTCTGATCTTGATCCAGTTTTAACTCTCCTGTGTGTATTTATATTTGTATTTAAGTCACTTCAAACCCTCTTTACAAATAAAAGGAAATAAATTATAAATTAAGTTCCTACACATATTTTAAAAATTTACAGGCAGGGGATGTAGCTCAGTGGCATCACACCTGCCTAGCAAGTGCAAAGTCCTAAATTTGAGCCTGCTACTGCCAAAAAAAGAAAGAAAATTTAGCATGACACTGTGTATGTATATATATATGTGTGTGTGTGTGTATATATATATATATATATATAAACTGTATATATGTATATATTATATATGTATATCCTACTCAAGACTAAATGAAATACATACATAGAGAAATAAAAGTTTTTAGGACAGGGCCGGAGGATTAGCTCAGTGGTTCTGGCGCCTGCCTCGCAAGCGCAAGGTCCTGAGTTCGATCCCCGGTGACCACATATAATGCTGGGCGTGGAGGCACGCCCACCAACAATCAACACCACATACCACAATGCCGGACGTGGTGGCTCACGCCTGTCATCCCAGCACTCGGGAGGCAAAGACAGGAGGATTGCTGAGTTTGCGGCGGCTTGCCTAGGCACCATAGTGAGCTGAGGGCCAGCCTGAACTACAAAGCGAGACCCTGTCTCCAAAAAGCAAAAAAAAAAAAAATGTTTTTAGGACATAAACTCTTTAAAGATGGAGACTAATGTATTCTATATCCTTAAGGCCTTAACACACGAAGCAGGTGCTTGAGAATGAAAGGACTCTCAGCATCTCTCTTTGTACACCTCGGCTGCCAAGGTTCGAACGAAGGTAGTTCTTTACTTTCAGCCGCTAGTCAAGGGGTGCTTCTTTTTCCCTCCATCTAAATCCAATTTAAAGGAGGTGGCATATCAATTCTGACCAATATGATCCCAGAAGGATCTGGTGACTGATTTTATGAGCATCAGTAGAAACTTACTGTAGGCTGTGTTGGTGTGGACACAATAATCCCCTAAGACTACACACAAGGCACTTGATCAAGGCCTATTCGTTATTTACAGGTTCTATTTTTCCTTTTTCCATGGCACTTCTTATCTTCCTATATATTATATGCCTTACTTATGAATTAGACTTACTGTATTTGTCTGCCTATGTCCCTCTTCACCTGGGTTCTACCATGAACAAAAACATAAGCTCTATTTGGGAAGGAATCTTTGCCTGTTTTTCAATGAAGTTATTTTAAGTACCTAGAACAGTACCTGGCAAACAATACAGGCCCCCCAAAATTTGGTGATGTGAATAAATCTAATCGTGCTACTTTCTATAAAAATTTGTCTTCAATGGTGACTGGAAGATAAGGGCACAAAATCTTAAAAAAACTACAATTAGTCCTAGAAACCAAAGCAAGTGAATAAAAGCCAACCTCACTTAGTCAATAAACATCATTAATTTGCTAATGATCCTAAAGACACAGCAATCAGTTAAACCAACAACTCATTAAACTCAGAGAGAAATGTCCTCAAAAGCTATCTATTAGCAATCTGTTTACTACCTGACAGTACTCTTAAGTACTGTATTATTTCCTATTCAGTCTCAACTCTGAAAATACACATGGCCAGGAAAACACCCCCTTCCTCTTCAGCACTGGCGGTTCCCATCTGCAAGGGGTACAGCATCAGCAATGGAGAATAAATACATATATGTAGAGGTCTGGGCACAGGGAAGTAACAGCTCATCATTTATAACCTGTAGCACATATATTGTTTTATCTGAGTCTTAAGAGACAATGAACATCTGGTCTGCTACCAAATGGAGCACTCTCACCTCCTCTGTTTTGGGAACATCCTGTACACTCTGCACTGACATTACTATGGACACCACCTATTATGTTTCTTTACTTGCATTACTTTTCCACCAAGGTCCCTGATCCTCCAAAGACTAAGGCCTAGTTCAGAGTAGGTATTTACTAAATATAGAAATAATTTCTCGTGGAGAAACAGATGTCCGTGGAATTCTAAAATTCAACTAAAGGTCAGAACTAAGACTGGATTCCAGGTCTTCCAACTGCAAAGCTGATTTATATCTTTATTTTTTTTTTTTTTTAGACAGGGTCTCACTTTGTAGTTCAGGCTGTCCCTGAGCTCACTATGTAGCCCAGGCAAGCCTTGAACTCAACAATCCTCCTGTCTCTGCCTCCCAAGTGCTGTGATTACAGGCGTGAGCCACCATGCCCGGCACTGTGGTATGTGGTATTGATTGCTAGTGGGCATGAGTCACCATGCCCAGCATTGTATGTGGTTACCAGGGATCAAACTCTCAGGACCCTGAGCTTGTGAGGCAGGTGCGGGAACCACTGAGCTAAATCTCTGGCCCTGATTTATATCTTTTTTTTTTTTTTTT
>PVIC010054260.1:0-11491 GCA_004025085.1 Thryonomys swinderianus
ACAGGCGTGAGCCACCATGCCCGGCACCTCTTCACATTTTTTGAATAGTAATTAATTTTTTTTTGAGACAGGGTATCACTTTTGCAGTTCAGACTGGCCCTGAGCTCAGAGCCCAGGCAAGCCTCGAACTCAGCAATCCTCCTGTCTCTGCCCCCCGAGTGCTGGGATTACAGGCGTGAGCCACCATGCCCGGCACCTCTTCACATTTTTTGAATAGTAATTAATTTTTTTTTTGAGACAGGGTATCACTTTTGCAGTTCAGACTGGCCCTGAGCTCAGGGCCCAGGCAAGCCTCGAACTCAGCAATCCTCCTGTCTCTGCCTCCTGAGTGCTGGGATGACAGGCGTGAGCCACCACGTCCAGCACAGTAACTATTTTTGCACAGAAGAATGCTTCCACTTGTGACTTCATGGCTGAAGCTGTAGGTCACTGCTATGTGAAATAGCTGGCAGAGGAAAAAGTATTGTGCCATTTCACTTATATGTTGTCTTATCCTGTGCTGCTATAATAAAATACTTCAGACCACATAATTTATGAATAATAGCAATTTATTTCTTACGGTTTTGGATGCTGGGAAGTTCAAGGTCAAGGTCAAGGTGCTGTTGTATCGTGAAAAAGGCTGTGCCTGGTTGAAGCATCTTTCATTAGAAAACAAGCTGTGTCCTTACGTGCTGGAAAGTGAAGGGGAAAATGTTTAGGTCTCTCTCTTTCCTTGGCCTGTTTCGTGAGAGCAGTTGTCCATTCCCAAAGTCAGAACTCCTAAGCCCTTCAAAAAGGCCCTGCCTCCTCTCACTGGCACTTGGACTTAGAGGGCTTCGTGTGTTCAAATTGTAGCACACATGGAAGGGTTAAGAGTAGAGTTCATAAATATACAGAGTAAAGGGTGATTTTCCCTAAAATAGTGGCTGCCTCTACAAAATTTCAAAATGTCTACATTCAGATATTTCATAGTCTAATCCATTTGGAAGATACATTTTTTTAAAAAAAAGTGACAGTATTACCAGCAACAAGTAATTCCCTATGTTACAATATTAATTCTCAAAACTTTGAGCATCATGTGTAGCATTTGAGAGACAGATTCTATCACACTGAAGCATTATACCCACTGGGATTTTATAGGGTGGCAGATCTTAATTTCTCCCCGACTGTTTGACTTTTGTTTTCTCAACAATAATTTCTAGAACTAAATTACCTAGTCTGTGCCTTTTCACTAAGTTTGACTAAAATCTCTACTGTGCTTAGTTTGGTGTCCCCCTAGGCTCCAAAGGAGTAAGCACCCTTGGGTGTTTGTGGGGTCACAGACCTATAGCCCCAGCACTTCGGGGGCGGACTGAGGCAGAGGGGTCATGTGTTCAGACTAGCAACCTAGCAAGACCCTGTCTCAAAATTTAAAAATTCATAATTAATTTTTTTTAAAAGGAGGTAGAGGTAGGGTTGGGTTATAGCTTATTAGGAAGATCTCATGTTCAAAAATACAAAGGAAATTGCAAAACACCTAGAACTTGTAGTTAAATGTTGTTTTAATTTTCCTGGAGTCATGGCTGTATTCACACGCTGTACTGCGTATTTCTCTCAACACTTAATAGGACACAGTGGGTTAGCAGTCAAGCCGAGGTAAGTCCATTCTCCGCTCTAGTGTAAACAAGGCATTTCTTATCTGTGTATGTCTTATAACACTAGATCATGGAGTGACTCTGAAAATTGTAATTCTTCCTCATTAATTTTTAAATAAGAAATTTAGTAAGATATAATTTACTCACCATGAAGTTTACTCCTTTAAAAAGTACATGCCAGTGACTTTTAGTACAAACAGTTGCACAATCATTCCTTATTAACTTCACAGGTTTTTTCACTAGCACAATAGAATCCTCTTTTCTACGACAAAATAAAGCTTCAAAAATTACCTCAGTGAGCCAGAAAGCATTTTAAAAAGCAGAAATATTAATATAAAAAGAGAAACCGAATAGAACAGTATATAAACCAAAAGATCATCAACACACAGAACCTTCAAGTGTGACACATTTCCAGCCCACGGTGCCCAAGTTTCCTAACATTTACAACAGGGAGGTAAAAAAGAACACGAGTAGCTACGGCTTCCACTGTTGTTTGCCATTTTGGAGTAAGCATTGCTCCTGGGCTGTTACTTTTCTCTGAGGGATTTTCTCTGTCGTTGGAATGAAAAATTATGAGGCTACCAGGCACCCCACTATCCTCTGTTTAATAAAGCACCTGCCTCTTAAATTATGCCTCCAATTACATCTCTGTCACATCAGGCTCTACAGTAAACTCAGCCAACTGACAGGTGGTCCTGTGGGGGTCGTCGATGACTGAAAACTCTCCAGAGGATTTGCTAATATGGCTGCTTGGCTTCTACTTTCACCTGCTGCGGTGAATACACAAAGTGATATGCAATATCTGGTGGTGAAAAAGCTTTGATTTCTTTCAGTCCCCACTTGTTGAAGGAGCATCGCAAACGTGGCACAGAACTCTAGGCTTCCAGAGAATCCTGGTTGACTGCAAACACCATGGGTGTAGCAGATACGCTTTACCTAAATCTCCTGTCATATATAAAGGGTGCTGTCTGTCATCCTCTTTTGCTAATTGATTGTTTGCACTTATGCCCCTCTTTCTCTGTCACTGTCACCCCCTTTTTTATTTGCTCCTCCATCTTCTGCCACATTTTTTAAAAAGTCTAAAATGATTGCTTAAACCATGAAATAAGGAGCAGATGCTAGACTTAATGCAACCGCTGGAGTTTTTGATGATTTCTTATATTCATGGCATTGCAAACGCGTAAGGATATGAGCTGAACATGGAAGAGCTTGTTAGGCACTAAAGATGACAGGTCTGGTCGTATTTTACAGTGTATCTGTAACCAACTCGGGCATTATAATGATTAGGCAGAGAGAGACTTTATGCATTAGAAACTTAAACATTCACTTAATAGGTTTTGTGGGGTGTCTATTTAGTGGCAGGCCTTAAGGTATGTTCTAGAATGTGTAGTAATGACCGAGTAGGAATCCTGATTTGAACTACTCCTTCTCAAAAAAAATTCATTCTGGAAATGTAGGATGATTCACATAGTACCTTATTAAGAAACGGTTTCATGCAGGGCGTGGTGGCACACCCTGTCATCCCAGCACTCGGGAGGCAGAGACAGGAGGATGGCTGAGTTTGAGGCTTGCCTGGGCTACATAGTGAGCTCAGGGCTAGCCTGAACTGCAAAGTGAGGCCCTATCTCAAAAAACAAAACAAAACAAAAAACAAAAACAAAAACAAAAGAAACGGTTTTATTAGGCCTTCAATCCACTTTCCTGATCTTCCATTTCTCATTAGGTGTCCCAACCCCTCTCACACTTTAACTCTAGTTGTAAAATGTCATGACTACGATAAACCTTTCTGTTCACTGGAATTGCAAGAACAATATAAGCTTTCTTCAATGTACATTTTCTTGTGCCTTGAATTTAAATATTTAAGAATCTCTAAGTTTTGATATTTTCATGATATTTCCTATGAGACAGTGGGTATGATATATTGAGTTAACACTATGTTAAACACTTTAACAAATAAAATTCAAGATCTTTATGGCTTGGTTTTGCTCATGTAAAACATAATAGTAATTTTACACTATGGGTGTCTTTCTTCCCATGGCTGACTCGGATATCTGAGTGCTTTTGACATAGTGGTAACTCTGTTGTAGTATTTTCTTGCTGGGACAAAATATCCAACCACTAGAAATTAAAGGAGGAAAGGTTTGTTTTGATTCACAGTTTGTAGAGGTCTCAGTCTGTGGTCACCCGCCTCCAAGGTAGGGTGTGCAGCAGAGGGGCTACAATCCCAGGGTGCACAGCACCGCAGTTTTTATTTTGAGACAAATTTTGGCTAAATCAACTAAATTGCTCAAGTTTGGCTCATACCTGTTACCCTCCTGCCTCAGCTTCCCAGAGTACCATAATTACAATCATGAGCCATCACACCCAGATGATTTTTGCCATTTTGAGTGAACAATGGGTCTTTAAACTTATTTTGGGGTGTTTCCAGATGAGATTAGCATTTGAATTTGAATTTGGTAAACTGAATTACTTTCCTTAGTGTGAATGGCTATCATCCAATCCATTACTGTAAAAATAGAATAATAGGTGGAAGAACAAAAATGTACCATTTTAATCTGTCACACTGTTTGACCTAAGTGTTGTGGTCAGGGTTTGCAAGGGAATGTATCTAACACAGGATTCATCATTTACAGGATTATTTTATAATAGTCACTAAAAACGTCAAGTGCAGAAGAGTGCAAGAGATTAGCCACTCTCTAGAAACACAGCACCCAGCCACGGGCCTGGATCCCACAGCAGCGTCCCCCGCAAGTCCAGCTGAGGGCCCAGAGTCCACGGCAAAGTCCATCACGAGTCGAGCTAGTGGCCTAGAGCGCACAGCAGGGTCTCGTGCTCGTCTGGATTCCGGATCTGTACTAAGAAGGCCCAGAGGCCAACGTGGAAGCCAGAAAACCCGCATTGGTGGGAGGAAGAATTTGTGGCACAGGCTGAAGGATCTACACCGGAGCCAGGGCGTGACGCTCATGGTGAAGATCAGAGCTCCCCGGAGGAGAGCAGCAGCCTTTCCCACTGAGTTAGCGCTAGGAGGACCTGAGCTCCTCTCCAAGGAGAAGAGCCGTGTTTGGGTCAGAAAAACCAACGGCAGCAAGTGTCTCCTAGGAAACCTCCAGCTCCTCCCCTCCAGCTCTCTTTCTAAGCAGCTTGGCAACAAGCCTCAGGTGCGTCCTCCACACCCAGACATGCGGATCGAATTCACCCGGGTTTTCCAAGTTACCCGTTAGTTAATCCACCACACCGGGGCGCTCTATTCCCGCCCTCACAATGGGATCCTGTGGTTGGCTTTGCTCTTGGGCTTTGACTGATGAGAGCGCTGGCTCCGCGGGGCCCTCAGCACCTCGGCAACAGACCGTGGGGCTTTTCAGCTTCTGTGATCTGTGAACCAACTCTTCCCAGGAAAGCTCATTTTATTTGTAGATAGGATTGGTTTGGTTCCTCTGCAAAACCATTACTGACAAAGCTACCTGCAGGAGAGGCCTGGAAATGTAGTCTAGTTATTTGCTTAGCATAGGAAGAAAAGAAGGACTAACCAATGAGGTAGGCAACTTCTGCCATCAATAATGACGTCATTAGGATGTCAAAATGTTTCCATGACTATTTACAGTAGGTGAGTAGGGATCAGTACTTATAAATTTCAATAGCTACAAATCTATATATGTAATCTGTGTGAGGTTGGTGTTTTTATCTTTTTTACCACCCAGCACCTAGATGGACTCGAAAGAATGAAGGGAAAGTGAAGGGAAAACTCACACAAGTAAATGCCTGACCTTTCTGATAGCACACACTAATTGAATAAAATTATTAATCACATTAAGTTTACTTTTCTGTCCTCCCTTGCTTCATGGGAAAACTAATGTAATTGAAAAAGAATTGTTAAATTCTTTAATTTACTTCACATTTAATTGCTAAATTCTTTAATTCTTTAAATTAAAGAACTGTTACTTCTCTAACCTTCCCCGTCTAAATGTTAGGGACCACAAGGAATCACCACAATAATTACCTGGGCATTTGATGCATATTATGCACATCCATATATAACCATGGAGCTTCTTTGCTTGTTTACTGAAGTCATGTTTACCAGGCTTGGTAGAACATGAGAGAAATTCACATGAAAGGCAGTGACTGAAAATCTTCCTGCCTTCTGTTATTTGCTTCTACTTTCCAAACTGGAGACTCATTTTAGGTTAAATTTTTAATCAGTGCTTGTAGTTAACTCACACACTGTTGCTGCTGCCAAGTTGGTAGCTGATGATGGCACACTCTTTATACTAACAGCTCTTAGTATTTCCTACTTGTTGAGGGCTTCTAGAACACACACACACACACACACACATTTTTATATAAAAGTGCAGTTTTATATAAAATATATAGTTGTAGAGACATTTAAAGTAGTTACATATTCTCTGCATTGCAAAAGATAAGGCAGGACAGAAAGGAAAAGCCAAATTGATATAACTCCTGTGACACATAGATTTTTTACTTGTTAAATTTGATATACATTAACTTTTACAGCCAAATAATATGTGCAACTGATTTACTGGCTCCTACCATCATTTTCTAGTCCTAAAATATGTTGAAAGTACACTGAAGTTTAAGGAAAGGAAAAGAGAGAAAGCAACATTTTAGTTATGAAGATAAGGACCGTGTGAACTAATGGATAGTATGAGGATGTCTGTCCTGCACATTACTTACTGAAAAAGAAATGTAAGGAAATAAAGCAGTCTGATTTCTAATGGTGTGGATTATTTTCAGGGAAATGTCAAGACTCCTGTAAAACACTACATTCCTTTCAAGAAGAGCAACAGATGACCTTCGCTAGACATCCTGTGACTCTGGGAGTGTGGAAAGCCAGCCAGGGGCAGCGCACAGCACATGCCTGTGACTCCAGCACTCAGAAGACGAAGGCAGCCAGACCGCACATCAGAGACAAACCTGGGGGAAGGCGGGGAACCTCTTGGATATGTCAAGCACATTTATCAGCTCTGTGCAAAGCATATGTAGGCAAACATGTGCAAGAACAAGAAAGGAAGATCAAAGGATGAGTGGAAGAAGAAGGCATAAAAAAGGAATAAAGGACCAGGCATTCAGCTCAGTGGTTCCAGCATCTGCTTGGCAAGTGCAAGGTCCTGAGTTCGATACCCAATACCACATGCCACAGTGCTGGGCATGGTGGCCTGTAATCCCAGCACTCAGGGGGCAGAGGCAGGAGGATTGCTGTCAGTTCCAGGCTAGTTCCTGCCATAGCCCTACCATAGCCCTGGGAAAAGTAGTTAGGCAGCAACCAAAAAATTAAACCAGAAATATCAACAACATAAAAATAGCAATGAGAAGAACCCAAGTAAGTTGTCACCAAATGAAAATCTAGGGAGCAGTGAGATGGAACAACCTGAAACTCAGCCACCAGGACTCCCTGCAGTGGCAACAGAAGAGGGGCTGGAAAAATGAAATCAGAAATAATTTCTCAGATAGCAACAGAGATAGTAACCTTGGTGAAAGACATGAAAATTCTTGTAGGGAGACATAAAAAAAGAGGAGCTCAGGAACACGAGGGAATCCCAGCACAGGAAACAAATGCAATCCATTAACACATTCACACAGATACCCAGGAGACTAAAAACTCCATCGAAAGCTTAGGTAGAGGAATGAAACAGTGTGAGGACAGAATATCGACACAGAATATAGGATTGGAATTAGTGCTCAAGAAAGGAAAGATTTCTTAAAAATAACAAGAGACCATGAGAAACCAACCCCACATCTTCTGGATCACATAATAAGACTGATCAGAGTTAGTGAAGAAACAAGACAATCTGTAAAAAACATTAAAAAAATCTGTTCATGAAAGTAATGACAGAAAACTTCCCAAATAAGGGAAAATAACTTGACACAGAGAAAAGTGAGTTATACAGGACTCCAAGTAATTGTGATTTAAGAAAATCTATACATAGGTATATAATAGTTAAGATTCCAGAAACCCAAGAGAAGAACAAATATTGAAACAGTTAAACAAACAAACAAACAAAAAAATCCAAATCACATACAAAGGAAATTCCATCAGACTCACAGTAGACTTTTCAACACAAACCCTCAAGTCAAGCTGAGCCTTGAATGAAGTATTTCAAGCCTTTAAAGAAAACCTCTTCATAGATTGATGTATCCTTCAAAACTATCTTTCAAATTAATGGGGAAATAAGATACTTCCATAATAAGAATACCTGAGAAACTTCAGGAGTATCAAACCAGCACCCCTAAAAATCTTAAGCAATATCCTAAAAAAATGAAATGAGTCTTACAACTCAATGAGCCCCAACAGACAGAAATCATTAGGCAAGAAATTAAGTAAAAAATATCAGGGTCAAACGGGACTTCTAAGCGTAGTTTTCTTGATGAACCTCCACACTGATTTCCACAGTGATTGCACCAGTCTACACTCCCACCAACGGGGAGAAGGGTTTCTTTTCCCCACAACCCCATGAACATCCTTTGTTGGTTGATTTCTTGATAGCAGCCATTCTTTCTGGAGCGAGGTGGATTTTCCCACTTTTCACAGTGGGGGTTGTGAAATAGGAAGAAAATGGTCAAGGTTGAAGGGGAACTCGGGAGGGGAAGTGGGGGAAAGGAAGGTAAGTGGGGAGAGATGGTAAGGTTGATGGATGCATCTTGATGTTGTTCACAGCATATATCAAGGTAATGAGGTAAAATATGTTTTGAGCAACTGTTGGTGTATGTATACATTTGTAAGGACTTGCCATTGTCTTTAATACTTAATGCTTTAATACAGTAGAAGTTTTTTAAAAGGCTGCAAGTTCAAGATGCAATCAAAGTTGCTAAAACTCTCCACAGCTTTACTCCCTGGGTTTTAATGCTTCCTAAATTTGTTTGTTTTGTCCTTCGCTCAAAATCCTTTAAAGATGCTCTAAATCCACATATTAGCTTAGTTGAAAAGGTAAGAAACCTGATCTTCATACTAAGAAAACAGAGAATTCAAGAAATGTTTTTAGGCAAAATCTCTCAGGACACCCATAAGAAAGTGCAATATAGTGGGCTCATTCTCTCTGCTGTAAATTAACCATTCTTTCACCTACAGAAAGAGTCATGATCTTTCTAGGTGGATGAGCTAGTCTTTTCCTCCTGTAATCCAAACCCAAACTTTTGAAAATGCACAGATTCCACAGACTTTCAGCCCTCTTCAAACATGTCCATATTCCCAGCTCCAGGCTATGATGGGTTTCCTCCTGAGGGCCTGAACTGAGTGTAAAGTTTTTTTTTTTTCTGCCCAATAAAACCTTTCCATGTCTCTCATGGATGGATCATCACCATGACATTTCTTCTTGCTGTAGAAGTCAAGAACCTGCTTAGAGAACTCTGCTTGGATCCCCAGCTTCTCGGAGGGAAATCCTAGATCCAGCCAATATCCTGTAGGGCCGTTTGGTGCTTGGTTTATACCTTGAAAGAATTTCTTTCAGGAATTTTTCTTTCGTGTGTGATAGGAGCTATAAGAAAGAGAGGAATTGAGAATGCATTCCAGTGTTTGGGCCTGAGTAAAATTGGATGAAGATGCCAGCATTTACTGATGACAGCCTGAGGAAAGATTTTCATTTGCTTGTTTAGTTAACAGTTGGAGTGTAATCAAGATTTATCTTTTTGATCTTTTAGTTATACAAAGCTTTTCAGACATTTTAGTGGGCAGATTAGGAAAGTCTTCATTTTCTTTACTCTGGATCGAGAGAGAAATCAGAGCTGCAGTTGTCAACTTTGGAGATACTACGTGGATATCTTTTAAACAACAGGACATCAAGACATTTTTGGGAGTGATAACTGAAGGAAAATATTGAGAATAAAGGACTAACTGTTGTATTTTTGACACAGTCAGAGACCAGCATTAGGACAGAAGACAAACTCTTGGGTGTGTAATCAATTAAGAACATGACTTGTGTTTCCTTCTGACGCAGTCAGAGATGTAAACATAGTTTTTTGCTTAAAAAGATGCTCAGGACTACAGATGTCAATGGAAAACTAAAAGCGGAATCCTTTTATGCTCTTTATTAACTTAAAATATTGGACAAAATCCGTCTCAACTCTCCATATGGATATGCTAATCTTTTAGGCATGTTTATCCAAAAGATGACAGAACAAGTTGAAGTAGTTCTGGATTTATGTAATTTATCTCTGCCCCACCAGGGTAAGATTCTTACATGGGCATTCAACTCTGCCAAGATGTCTCCGTTCATCTCCCTAAGTCTGGTACCACTTTGGGTTCTAGCAGAGCCTGCCCAGGTGAGGAGGCTCCAAGAAGGAACACCGACTTCATAGACTGAAGGCCCCTCGGGCATGAAATCCTCTCTGGGCCACCTGGGAAAAGAAGATCTGAGATCATAGTCACCGGGGCCCTTGGCAAACCCAGAAAATCCATAAAACATAGCCTTGTTCTTCTTTGAATAGGTCAGAATCATCCTGACCTCAGAAATTTGGGCCCTGCAGCTACTTTACTTGAAGTCCCTTCCTTATTTTCTCTAACTTTAAAAACGTTATTAGTATGCTTATGATACATCATGATTTCAATCACCTTGCAGGATCGATACATACACACCCTCCATCTTCATGTTTTTACTTTTCCTGATGTCCTCAGGCAGATGATTAGGGCACAGCCAGCCAGCTGGGCAACACTTGTCTTAGTTACTTTCTCAGTACCGTGACAAAATACACAAAAGCCACAAGTGAAAGAAGGAAAGATTTATGTCAGGTCACAGTAGGGCTTCAGGCAGTGGTCTGGCTTGAGGCCAGGGTGGCATGGCATAGGCTCAAATAGTTCTTGGTAAAACAGTGGGAAATAGGAAGCAATGATCTTCCTTCTTTCCCTTTATATTCTATCCAGGATACAAACCCACTGTTGGTGCCCCCACACCTGGGGCGAGTTGGGGGGCTTCCCTGGTCTGTAAATCCAGCATTTACACCTGGAACTACGGTGAACAATCAGTGACAATTCAGGGTCACGTGCCCATGACGCAGTCACTCTTAAAACCCCCACCAACGGGTGCATGAAACTTTGGTTGAATATAGACATAAGCCATAACATTCCATCCCTGGCCCCCCAAAACTTACGTGTATCCTTTTATGGAAAATCCATTTCTTCTATCTCTAAGAGTTACCGAAGACCTGGCCCTTTTCGGCGGTGCTGAAAGTCCAAGGACAGAGTCTCCTCTGAGACGTGAGGCGCCCTTAGCTGCGAAGACCTGTAAAGATGCAGAGGAAGTAAAACCTTCCCCACGCAGAATGGTAGAAAACACACATTCTTATTCAAAAAAATACAAGTGGGGGATAAGATGGAATGGGGCAGAAGCAAGAGCGAATCTGGCCGGGCAAACACCAGATCCCACAGCTCTGCGTCAGCACCGAGTGCGATCTGGGGCAGGATGTGGCCGCCCCAGGGCTCGGCAGGCCCCGCCCCGTGGCACTGCCATGGTCGCCGCCCGCACGTCCTCTCTCTCCGGCCAGCTCCGCTCTCACCTGGCTTCCCTGCAAACGCCCACCCTCCTGGGCTCCCACTGCACTTGGGGCGTCCCTCTCGCGGCTGCCCGTGCTGCCCCTGTGGGACGCCCCTGCCGACCCCGGGGGCTTCGTGTGCGCCGCTTCTTGCGGCAGAGGCGTCAGAATTTTCTAAAGTCCTCTTCTGAAGTGCTTGGCATTTTTTTTTTTTTTTTTTTTTTTTTTTTTTGCTTTTTGGAGACAGGGTCTTGCTTTTGTAGTTCAGGCTGGCCCTGAGCTCACTATGGTGCCCAGGCAAGCCGCCGCGAACTCAGCAATCCTCCTGTCTCTGCCTCCCGAGTGCTGGGATTACAGGCGTGAGCCACCACGCCCAGCATTATATGTGGTAACCGGGGATC
>PVIC010054261.1:0-11596 GCA_004025085.1 Thryonomys swinderianus
TTAGTGCCAGCGGCTGCGAACCTGGTCATCCTCCTTGGCTGCCCATGGCAGAGGGGCACATCTCCCCGTGTGGAGTGTGGCCACATGGCGGCCGCGGGCTGGGTTGGAGAGGAGGCCCTGTTCTGCCCCCCTCTGCTCCTTGCTCAGCCTCTCCCCTGCGCCCCTCCTGCCTGCCCCGTTGGCCTTCACTTTGTTGCTACAAGGGTTCCCTGTTAAACATTAGAGCCTCTCCGGTGATATGAAGGACTTCCAGTGGGTCCCGACTGAAGAACAGGTGAAAGAGCTCAGGTCCTTGGCGTTGTGCACTCTGAGGGAAGGTGTAGGTGGCTTTTTCAGTTTGGTCATGTCTTGTCCCGTCACCATCTTGGGTGGCGGCCTTGTGGTTACAGTTCTCATGTTTTGGGCATCTCAGGCTCCATTATTTCATGTTCGGAGAGTAGTGAGGAGGAAGACCGAGTCAGAAACTTCAAAGCTGCCTGAGGAGAGATAACTCAGTTCTTCCTTCAAAAGGCCACATCCCTACTGCATTTTCTTTGGGCCCAGATTTTCTGGGCTTTGTGCCCAGCCAGCCCTGGGGCTCGGCTCCAGGGGAAGCCTACTCCTCCTGTGCACTGTCTCCCCTCCTCGAGGCACCTTGCATGTTCTACCCAGGCTCGGAACCACTCCTTGCCGACAGCAGGCCTGTCTGATTAGTCACCCTTAGGAAAGCCCCGCAGACACGCGGAGGTCATCACTGATGGAGCCAAAGGGCATTAGCAGCTGAGGGTACAGAGGAGTTCAGCCACACTGGTGGGTTGGGATGTCACCAACAGGAGTCTCCCTAAAGAGCAATGGCTGGGGAGCAAGCCCCTCAGCTCTGTCCGCTGATCTGTGGTCGGAGACTCCTAGCTGGAGGGAGGTAGTGTGCCGGTGATGGCTCCGTGCTGTAGGGAGGGTCCAGCCTTTCACCCCAGCAGGCCCAACAGACACTGTCCTGTATGTTCAGCACATAGACTCCTAACCCTCCACAGTTCCTTCCTTAGCCTTTCGAGACACTGGCTGGAGCCAAAGAGAAGAGGGCAGGACTATGTTCTTATCAGCTCCCGAGCGGAACAGCTGTGGCCTGTGCAGGTAACATTTCCTTTGCAGCCCACAGCACTCAGACAGGGAATGCAGAAGCCCCAGAACTGCCTTCATGGAGTCAGGATGCAGCCGGAAAAGAAGTCTTCCTTACCTGGATTCACTGGGGCGGGTGTGAGAACTCCCTCAACACACAGGGTCCCTGTAAGACCCTGAACTCGGAAGTGTAAAGGCCAATCAGGGGTTCTTACCTCTGTCCAAGCTGGCCCTCAGAGAATCCAGGAGCCACTGTTCTCCAGAAGCCGAATTGCATGTGTGCATCTATGAAGCTATTTTATGAGAAAGAGTCCAAAGATGTTTCAGCAATTCAAAGGGACCTGTGAAGTCTGTGACAAGGACTGGAGAGTAGAAAAGAGCAGCCCACCAAGAACAGAACCTTGGGTGAGCTCACAGGGGGCCTGGTTTGCTGACGGACACTTTGCAGCGGGCCTTGTGGGCTGGTTCTGTCCCGGAGTCCCTCACGCCAGAACCTCTGTCCTCACAGAAGGGAAGTGTGTCCTGAGACGTGTGAGCATTAACTGCCTGACTGGCTGCTGAGCTTCGCTCTGCTGTCCACTGGCGAGTCTGTTATGTTGCCTGTACCTTGTGCCACTGTGGTTGATTTTGCGAACATTTAAAATGACGGAGAGATTCAGTGGAGAGTAAAGTTTGTAAAATATTGTTATGGTGGGAGAGAAGGAATAGTGAATTCTTAACCTCAGTGATAATGAATTCTTAACCATGCGTTATGGCCGTGTGGAGGCAGGAACAACTACCTTGCGTGGTCTGCAGGCTGCAGTGCAGAGTAACAGCTCCACTCGCCCAGTCCTGCGCAGTGGGCCCCGATGTGGCCACAGCAGCGCTCCCAGCCCACCCACGGCCAGCAGACGGTCCCTCAGTTTGGCAACTGTCCCAGTTCCATGGCATGGACTCATGGGAATGGTTTGTGCAAAACTAAACCTCGGCTGAACTTGCTGCCAGAAAGCAGGATTTAATTTTGCCCTTACTCTCTGGGGCTGGCACTGTGAAGAGTCCAGAATGAATAGCAGCTTGACAAACAGATTCCCCAGCACACTGATGGTTTGGGAGTTGGGCCTTGAAGGATGCTTGTCCCTGCGAGGAATCCATGGGTGTGTGTGAGAGTATTCATGCAGTGTCTTCGGCAGACCCCAGATAGGTATCAATGTCTCGGGCTGGCCTCTCTGACAGCTAGGAGCAGCACTTCTCTCCCCATCTCGCGCTGCCCTGCACCTCGCCCGATTTGGGGAGCTTGACATGATTCCCACAAAGCCTGCCTTCCTCCTCTGGCTGAGCCCTGTCCACACTACCTAGGCTGATAGGTTTGTCCCTGAGAATCTTGAAACCAAGGAGCATTAATTAAGCCCAGTGGGGCCCTGTCCATGTGCAGGCTGCGGTCAGCAGTGCTTCCGTCAGCGCTTGCAGCAGCTAACGTGTACTCAGGCGATTCAGAGCAAGGTATTATTTACCCTGCTGACGTCAATGAGAACATATTATCCACTGTCCCTTTCTGCAGCCTGAAATGAGCACCAGCGTTCAGAGAACACAGTTACTGTCCTTGCTTTTAAATTCTACCTCATTCCCCATGAGGCAGAGGCCCTATCTCTTTAGACTGATATTCAAATCACCCAGACTTTTAGAAAACAAGTTGTTTTTATTTTAATTCAAGAGGGTTGGAAACATAAAAACAGTACATTTTCCTTGCAGAAAATTACCATTTGGTACAAAGATCATTTATTAAATTGCATTTAGGCAATTTTCTAACATTGACAGGATACATTTTGATTTTTTTCACATTGGAGCTAATATGATTTGCATTCAAAATAAAAAAGCTATTTAACTCGCCAATTTTTTCTTAGTAATTAAAAAAAAGCACACAGAAAAATAACTACAATTAATCTTACCAAATAACTCACAGACCAAACATCCAGAGAGACCACCCCTCTCCCTTCAGAAATAAGCAAATAATCTTGCCTTTTCTACAAAGTGCAAATATCTGTCACTTTTTACTTCTTAAGTTGCAGTCCCCAAAGAGAAGCCTATCTTCTCTCTGCTTTGCCCTCCAGAGAATTTGGGGAAGGCATATTTACCATCAGTAATGGGAAGATCTTAGCACTTGAGTTTCTTTGAGCAAATCTTGAACAGATAAGGCATCACACTGCCAGCAGCAAGTCCTAGTTATCTGTGTTTGCTAATGTAACATTATTCCATCTGGGGTCATATTTTTCCAGGATGTATTTTTACTTCTATTTCCACCCCCCTCCCACCCTTCTGCCTACCATCTTTGACTGAAGACGGTATTCAATAAAAGCATGTCAACTATTTTCTCTTTAATCCTAAACATGCCTATTAAATACTCCTACTTGATGGGACTTGACTGTATGGGTATATTACACCCCTCAGGGTCAAGGCTGGGTTCATGATTTTTCTCCTAGCAGCGCCTCTGCTGGCACTGAATGTGGTGGCCCACACTGTTGGCCGACGCCAGACTACCCTGCCCCTCAGAAGCTGAGGAGATGTGCCCTCCCACCGTATACTCCCCAAAGAAATGACATGGGCACTTGGAAAAATGTGTCAGGCATCTATGATGAATGTAAAATGCACTTTATGAGCACTGACAATGGAGTCTGTCCCCCTCAGCCTTGTCCAATGCAGGCGACCTGGAAGGCTGCTGTTGTCACCTGAAGGGCACCTCTCCCTCAAAGCCAGGCAGCTGCCAAGTGGAGACAGTGTCATACTTATCCAGTGCCTGGCCACAATGGAGGCTGTTTGTGTAGCAGAAGAATCAGGTGGTATTAAGGAAAGAGGCTCCTATGGCCTGAGAGAGCAGCGAGCCCAAGTGTCTGGTCTGTGAGCTCTGTGACCTCAGATACATCACATGCACAGTCCAAGAGCATTGGTTTCCTCAGCTGTGAAAAACAAGGACAGTACCTTCCTCTACCCTCAGAACTGTAAGGATTGTGAGAGATTACTTGTGGAAGTGCTTGGTAAGTTAATGTAAAAATAGAAGCTACTGCTCCTTTCAGACAGACGAGCTGAAGAGTATTTGGTTAGAAGCATCCAACTGTCACTGGTCAAGTCTCTGGACAGTGCTGCTAGCCATGTCTCGGGTTGTGCAATCACGTGGCTTAAGTCTGCCAAGTGTGTCGAATCTGCCTAGATGGGACGTGGATGTAGATGGTGGTATAACTTAGGATGGCCAGGTGTCTTCTACAGTCAGTCAGAACAATTAATTGGGGAAAAAAATTGTAGGACCAAAATGTGAGGGGGGACTGGGAAATCATGCTCTTGGGCCAGAACGGGCCTCAACAGGCCCTGCCACAGTGGTTCTGCCATGTCTAAGGGCCAACAGAGAGCTCTGTTACCAGTCACTTGTCTGGGCCAAAGATAGAACCAGTTGAAAGGAATATATAAATTTTTAAAAAGTATTTCTTTGTCCAGTTTAGAAACACAGAGGATACTGCTCTTGTCTTCCACAAAGTGCTCTGAAGACAACCTCTATAAAAAGTTTCCAGAAAAGTGACCAAAGACCCATGCTGACACAATTAGTCTAACTTATTACCTATTCTCCACTTTTTACCTTTGATGTCTAGGCACAAAGAGACCAAGCAGCTTGGGTGGCTTCTGAGGAGACAGTAGAGCCAGCCCAGCTTAGGGGCACAAATGCAGCTAAGGTCAGTGGCAGCCAGAGATTCCTCAACTGCTCATGGGAGCAGTGCTCTCAAGGGATACTATGAATTGTCTCTGGAGGAGGAGGAATGTGAAGAAGTTCGCACGAGTATGAATCTTCTTTATCCCAATGGGGAGCTTAAATGTAACTGCTGACGTGGGTTTGTAAGGATAATCCAGAGTAGCAACGTTCTCAGTATGTCTGGGGATGGGCTGGCCTAGAGGTTGGAGAACCTGGAGGAGGCACCGTGTAGTCTCCTGTGTGCACGTCAGCAGACCTGTTCCCACACCGCACACCTGGGATCTGACCACCTGTTACGGAAGCTGCTGTTTCCCACCACCTCTCAGTTTCTGCCTCGTCACCTAACCACTCTCCAGCTTAGATTTATATGCCCTTTCCCCCAGTTCCCTGGCCGAGGTGTCGCCGCAGCCCCAGTGCACGGCAGGACATGGGAGAGGTCACCTCACTATTGGTGGGGCTGGGGGCAGGGTAAGAGCACGATACTGCACAGTATCCCCCCTTTGCCCTCTACTCCAGTCACATGAGTTGTGACACCAGGGCACAGTTTAAACACTTCGAAGTTCTTGACTTCTGAGGAACAAAGACGTTTCTAGGAGGCAAAGTCTGACCCAAAGAAAAGGACGTTTTATTTTTCTAACAGTCCTTCAGTCCCAGCTAGTCCTCCTGGTAGGCCGTCATCACACACTCAGTGGATTCTGGAAGGTCGTTGGTGCGAGGAACCGTTCACTTCCCTGTTCCCAGGGTGGCAAGAGGGCAGTGGAGGTCTGGTAAGGGCAGAAGTGGGGTCACCACAGCTCTTGGGAATTAATGGCTTTATTTGCCTTCCAGGGATCAGCATTTCAGTTGTGTGTAAATACTGGAGACACAAAACTGCAGAACTAGCGCATTTGCCTCACAGCAAAGACCAATACCCCTGGATTAAAAAAAAAGTCATAAAAAAATAAAAAAAGTACCACACGTATTGCACTTTTAGCCAAATGAAATTTTTACCTCCTGTTCGTCTCACCAAAGTCTCTTCTAAGGAGCGTGGCTTACAAGATAATAAAGCTAGTGATTATTATACAGTAGTGTACACACCGCTGATGTGAGAGAGACCGGCGAATAAGTCAGTATTCTAAAGTAGCCTCTCATTAGAAGAGGGGTCCTAAGCCTCCTTAGTGTTACTTTAGTATTTGTGAAGAGAAAACCGCTCAGGAGTCTCCAAGTGTCGCTCGTCAGCGAGCAGAGTAACAGAGGTGGGCAGAGAAACACCTCACTGACCGACAGAACCAGTCTGCCCGCCAGCGCAATCTCAGGAAATACACGGTGGTGGGCTTCATTGGTTTCCGCTTGAGAAAAGAGAAGCAAATGGGCTTACAGTAGAGGTTCCAGCTGAAGGTTCGAGCTCTTCACCGGTGACCTGACCGTCCGCGTCACTGCCGTCGAGCCTGCCAGGCACACGCTGCTCGGCGCTCCCAACTTCTCTGGTCCTTTAACCTTCCGACAGCCTCTCCAGCATCCCTCATGTGTCGCCAAACTGTCCTGCCATAGCGCCTATCTAGTTCTCCTAGGTTAAGTGCTTAAGGCCCCGCTGTGGGGCAGTTTATGCCCATCTCACTGTGCCATTCCTCCAGTCCTGAAATAAGCAACTCCTGTTTTCAATCTGGAAAGTATCTCAACTTCATCAATATTATGGTGCTGCTGCAGTGTATTTTGGGAAATTATCCTCCCTCAGTCTAAACAAATAAAACCTTGTTTTATAACTGGCTTCTTTTGCAGAGACTTAGAGATCTTAATGAAATAATCTCTTAAATGATGTGCTCAATTTGAAAAAAATCATCAATCTTAAGCATGAAGAGGAATAAACAACCCATAAAAGGAATACAATTAATTCTTCCTGGATTTTCACTGTTATCACATCACAAAAATGATGCCCACCCACCCCACTACCTTTTCCTGCTGAAACCCAGAGCCCAACTCCAAGCAGAGCACCTCTGCGAAGCAACCTGGCTACCTCGGAGGGGAGCCCAGCGCTGAGACAGTCTCCGGCCAGCCACAGCGCTGCTCAAGGCCCGGCAAGGGCGGGCCGGGCCAGGACGGCTCTCAGGCGTCCTGCTTCCCTTGACTACAAAGAGGAAAGGCGGCTGAAAGGTGTTTCTAGATGCAGCATCAGTGTAGTAGTTCTCTTCTTTGTGCTTTAAGGAAGACGCTGTGTGCTTAAGGAATTCATCTGCTGATAGGACAAGCCACTCTAAAGGACAGAAATTACAGTTTTAAAAATAGTACCGAATTTGTAATATCCAGATGTCACTGTCCAAGTTACAGATTACTTATTACTTCTAGCTACACAGTTAACTAGCCATAGCATCTATTTTTCACTTACTTGGACAAATAGATTTTAAGGGTTAACTTTTCCTAGTAATATAACATGTTTGGCAGATGATCTGCTTAAATGGTTAACACATCTGTGGTTCTTTGAATATTGCTGATAATACTTGAACATTTCATTACAAGAAAAATGTTTAAGGAAATTAAGAATGCTGATTCTGGGCTGGAGATTTGGCTCAGTGGTTCCAGTGCCTGCCTTGCAAGTGCAAGGTCCCTGGTTCAATCCCCGGTAACCACATATAACAATACTGGGCGTGGTACGCCCACTGGCAATCAGTACTTCATACCACAGATGCCGGGCTTGGTGGCTCAAGCCTGTAATCCCAGCACTCGGGAGGCAGAGGCAGGAGGATTGCTGAGTTCAAGGCCTGCCTGGGCTACATAGTGAGCTCAGGGCCAGCCTGAACTACAAAGTGAGACCCTGTCTCAAAACAAACAAACAAACAAACAAACAAACAAAAAAAGAATGCTGATTCCTAAATATGATTTTGAAAAAATTAAGAGTATGTATATAGGGGGTGGGGAGGGGGTGGTGGGCAGGGATGTGGGTAAAAATGAGAATTGACCTGTGTCACATATTGGTACAACTTCCCTAATGTTTTGTGTGAGTGTGAGCTGTGTATATAATGTACCAATAAAGTTTACTGAATAATGCAAAAAAAAAAAAGAATGCTGATTCCCACATGGTGGAAAACAAACTGAAGTGACTTTGGATTTACCACTGACATAAATGGAGAACTGGTTTCTACAGAAAAGAAAGAAAACATGAATGGGGTTAGGGGAAGGCACAGGACTACCACTTCACATAACACATAAAAGTTCATTTTTTGTGTCCTTAAAATTTCTAAGCCCTTTTTGAAACTGTTCAAATATACAAAGCTTAATCAATGACTAGCAAGGTACAGTATGAAGTCAAAGGAATTCCTACAGAAGAAATGGGGTTATCCTCCAGAGACCGACTCCTGGCCCAAGTCTGTACAAGACCATAGGAAGAGCTTGTCTTCCTAGCCCAGGGCTGGTACCCCTGATGCTCTCCAGTTTCTTGCCCCCCATCTCCTCTGTGTTGGGTCTCCTGTCAATGGTACGAGTGACATCTTGGGAGCCCTGAGTACATTCTGACAGGCCCAGATAGAAGTGAATCAAAGTCTCAGGGTCTAGGACCAGCTGTTAGTAGCCCCTGAAATAGTTCATGCTCTATAGCTTTGTGACAGTCTTGGGGACAACCTGCACCAGCAGCACAGAACTCATGATTCAAAGGCCGAGTACAGCTCTCCTTTATTTCTTGTGCATCAAGTTTCATTATCAATTCTTTTTTTTTTTTTTTTTTTTGAGACAGGGTGTCGCTTTGTAGTTCAGGCTGGCTCTGAGCTCACTATGTAGCCTAGGCAAGCCTTGAACTCAGCAATCCGCCTGTCTCTGCCTCCCGAGTGCTGGGATGACAGGCGTGAGCCACCATGCCCGGCACTGTGGTATGTGGTATTGATTGCTGGTGGGCGTGAGTCTCCACGCCCAGCATTGTATGTGGCTTCTGGGGATCGAACTCAAGACCTTGCGCTTTCGAGGCAGGCGCCGGAACCACTGAGCTAACCCTCCGGCCCTCATTATCAATTCTTGACCTGCTGTGAAGCAGTGTTGTTGCTTTGCTTCAGTGGAAATATACTACCTTTTTGTCTCACCACACAAACACACATACATGCAATGGCACGTGTGTGTCTAGCTTTCACCAAGCTCCCTCAATAATGAAATGCTGTAGTTCTGTATAAAACCTAGGTCTGGATGTTGCCTTCCAAACACATTTGTTTCTGCCTCCTGAGGGAGCTCCATTTTACCTAAGGGCATGAGCCTGCGCTTACAACATTCCAGCACTTGCTACAGAAAACTCAGAAGGAGGCATGTCCATCCTAGCCATGTCTTCTGATTGCAGTTGGGTGACTTGGTTTTTTTCCCATTAGGGAGAAAGCAAGAAAATAAGCTTTAAATTTAAAAGGTTGGAATAAAGAATAGCAATACAGCCTGCCTTCACTTGATTCACCTCACTGCCATGCTGAGATTAATTCACTAGGACGTACCCATTGTGTTGTGGATCCACAGCGTCTAGCATCTCACAATCAAAGAGTCCTGGTAGCTCAGAGAGGGTTAGCGGATCATAGCCAGAGGGGGCCTCCTGCAGCCCTGAGCCCTGGGGACAGTCTGGCTCTGTGAGATTGCTCTGCGGGGCTCCATCCACGTCCACATCCACGTCCACGGGGTATTGACAGGGAGCGGGATAGTCTGGCGTGGAAGAAGTGGCACTTGGCAGCTCACAAGTCTGGTAGGAGAAGGCTAAGGAGGTCGGGGCAGCTCCTGGCTGCTGCGGTGGCGGAGGAGGCGGCGGAGGTGGGGGCTGCTGCAGCTGTGCGGGCAGCGGGGGTGGTGCCCGGGGACTGGGTGTGGAGGGCAGGGGCTGCAGCTGCATCTCCTCATACTGGCTGAGGAAAGCGCTGTACTGCATTTGCTCAGAAGAAGGCTCCAGGACAGGGCTCAGGGGCTGGGTCAGGCCGAATGGGGGGGGCTGCTGAGACGAAGGTGGAGTTTCTTGGTGGGGCACGGGCAGCTGCTGACTGGGTGGAGGATAGGAGCTCTCAGCGATCTGCATCTGATTGAAATACGCCTGCAGCTGGGACTGCTTCTGAAGGAAGAGTCGCTTCTGCTGGAGCCTACATTGGCAGTAACAAAGAAGAATGTTTTAAATCTGAAGTAATGACAGTTTTAATGTTAAAGTAATACTACGCATTTGCTCCAGGGTGCCACATCTCTTTCCCATGCAAGGGAAAAAAGGTGGGCTAGGTGCTGGGTTTCTGAGCCTACTTTCACTTTCTGCCCTCTAATTCTCACTGAGCCCTCAATGCTCAGTGGGCACTAACGCATTTTCTCCACAGTGCTGAGTCTGCCTCCTTATGAAGGGAAGAGGTTGATTTTTCATGTGGATTGGTCAGAGAGGTGATAATACTTTGGCCTATGTGGGTATCTGGAGGTTGATAGAATTATTAGGATAATTCTTTTTTTTTTTTTTTGAGACAGGGTTTCACTTTGTAGCCAGGCAAGCCTCAAACTTGGCAGTCCTCCTGCCTCTGCCTCCCAAGTGCTGGGATTACAGGCATGAGCCACCACGCCTGACACTGTGGTATGTGGTACTGATTGCTGGGGGGCATGAGTCACCACGCCTGGTATTGTTGTATGTGGTTACCAGGGACTGAACTGAGGACCTTGCACTTGCTAGGCAGGCAACGAAACTACTGAGCTAAATTTCCAACCCAAATTAGGATAATTCTACCCTGGCCAAGCTGTTTCTGGGGAGGTATACGGGCATGGAAAATGCAAAAGAGGAGGTTTTCTTAGCAATCTTAGCAGCAGATAACCCAATTTGTCTGCTGTAGGTCAGTGACTTTGAAAGCTTAGGTTTGGTCATATTCCAAGGGACTAAGTACTAGAAGAGAAGGGAAAAGCACCTCTGGGGGCTGTTGTTGTCTGATAGCCCATACAGCATGGATGCTGGAAAACTGAGTATTGCGGCACATTCACCTATGTCTCCAGTTCAGGCAAACATGAGTAGGGAAGGGTAATCCAGCCTGCACTCTCAGGGTTTGTGCAAGTAAGGAACTTCATCGGCCAAAGGCCCCTCTCACCTGTGTTCCTGTAGCTGCTGTTCCAGGCTCCTCGGAGGCTCTTTACAGTAAAGCTGACAGGTGTTCTGGGCCTTTGATAGAAGGCCAGGTTTCTAGAAGAGCAAAGAAACAATGTAAATTTGACAGCACGTTGTCACCAGGATGCAGTCATTAGACCGCACTGCTGTCTGGAGGGTGAATCCAGGGGTGGCCTCCAGAATCCACACATGGGGAAGTGACTATATTCTCACTGAGAACCCAGGAGGACATCAGGTCCGCCGCCTGGGGAGTATCGGTTCTGATCTCCTTGTTTTCTATTTCTAAAAGTCCTCAAGGAGTGTGAGGTTCATGGGGATTAAGAACAACAAGAAAACTGGGCTTAAACCTTAATAGTGCTGGTCTTGGCACACGCTCAAAGAAAAATTGTTTATTTTTTTTAACTTTTAATTTTTATTTTTTTAATAATTGAATTCTTTTTTTTTTTTTTTTTTGAGACCAGGTCTCGCCTTGTAGTTCAGGCTGGCTCTGAGCTCACTATGTAGCCCAGGCAAGCCTCAAACTCAGCAATCCTCCTGCCTCTGCCTCCCGAGTGCTGGGATTACAGGCGTGAGCCACCACGCCCGGCCAATAATTGAATTCTTTATTGGTACAATTTATATACATCTCACAATCACATACAACATTGGGGAATTTGTACTGGTATATGACACAAGTTAATTCTCATTTTTACCCATATCCCTACCCACCCACACCTCCCCACCCCCTTTATACATACTCT
>PVIC010054262.1:0-11599 GCA_004025085.1 Thryonomys swinderianus
TTCCTGGGTAGGGAGAACCAACATCATCAAAATGGCTATACTCCCACAACTACTATACAGATTCAATGCAATTTCAATTGAAATTCCAACAGTATACTTCACAGAGCTAGAGAAAATAATACAAAAATTCATCTGGAAGCACAAGAAACCTAGAATTGTAAAAGCAATTCTAAGCAACAGCAACATGGCAGGGGGTAATACAATCCCCAATTTAAAACTCTACTATAAAGCCACTGTGACAAAAACTGCATGGTATTGGCAAAGTAACAGACCCGGGGACCAGAGGAATAGATTAGAAGACCCAGAAACAAGCCCAGATACACTAAGCCACCTTATCTTTGACAAAGGAGCCAAAACATTCCCAATGTAGGAAAGATGGCCTCTTTAACAAATGTTGCTGGAAAAACTGGGCTTTAACCTGCCAAAAACTAAAGCTAGACCTATCTCTTTCACCATGCACAAAACTAAACTCACAATGGATACGAGATTTAAACATTAAAACAGAAACAATAAGCCTGCTGGAAGACAGGTTAGGTAAAACTCTTGGAGACATTGGCTTAGGCAGAGACTTTATGAATAAAACCTCTCTAGCACAAGAACTAGCTGAAAGCATCAACAAATGGGATTTCATCCTACTGAAAAGCTTCTGTACAGCAAAAGAAGTCACTGGCACTGCTAAAAGACAACCAGCAACATGGGAAAAAATCTTTACTAGATGCTTATCAGACAAAAGGCTATTATCTACAATATATAAAGAACTTAAACAGATCAGCTTCCTCACATTTAAAGACCCAATTCAAAAATGGGCATCTGAAATGAACAGACACTTCTCAGAAGCAGAAGTCAAAGCAGCCAAGAAGCATATGAAGAAATGTTCAACATCACTGGTCATTCGAGAGATGCAAAGGAAAACAACACCGAGATTTCATCTCACTCCACAAAGAATGGCTGCTATTACAAAATCAACCAACAATAAATGCTGGTGAGGCTGTGGGGAGAAAGGAACCCTTCTCCACTGTTGGTGGGATTGCAGACTTGTGCAACCATTGTGGAGATCCGTGTAGAGATTTCTCAGAAAACTAGGACTAGAGGTCCCATTTGACCCTGCTATCCCCCTGCTAGGAATATACCCAAAAGAATATTTAAAAATCACATTGGAAAGACAGATGTACACCTTTGTTCATAGCAGCTCATTTCATGATAGCTCAATCTTTAAAACAACCCAAATGCCCATCAACTGGAGAGTGGATAAAGAAGATACATTTTTTAAAAAATATAAAGTTGAATATTATTCTTCCATAAAGAATGACGATTGATTCATTTATGCACAAATGGATACACCTGAAAGACATACTAATAAGTGAAGTAAATAGATTACAGATAGGCAAATACAGGATCTTCACTTCTATATGAACACCTGTAGATGCACATGAGCTCTAGAAAGTATGATAGGTTTTGTAGAATGGGAAATTTCCAAAGGAAATTTGGTGTTGGAATGTAATGATGGGAAGGAATAAATATGATTCTGAAAGAAAATAAAAGAGCATGTATATAGTGGGTGGGGAGGTGTGGGTGGGTGGGGATATGGGTAAAAATGAGAATTGACTTGTGTCATATATTGGTACAAATTCCCCAATGTTATGTGTGATTGTGAGATGTATGTAAATTTTACCAATAAAGAATTCAATTAAGGGCCGGAGGGTTAGCTCAGTGGTTCTGGTGCCTGCCTTGCAAGCGCAAGGTCCTGAGATTGATCCCTGGTAACCACATATAATTCTGGGCATGGAGACTCACGCCCACCAACAATCAACACCGCATACCACAATGCCGGGGGGTGGTGGCTCACGCCTGTAATCCCAGCACTCGGGAGGCAGAGACAAGAGGATTGCTGAGTTTGTGGCGGCTTGCTTGGACACCATAGTGAGCTCAGGGCCAGCCTGAACTACAAAGCGAGACCCTGTCTCAAAAAAAAATCAATTAAAAAAGTAAATGAGACCATATTAATTCTCTTGTGAAATGATTATCCAATAATTATCAACAGAACAATTATTGACAGAAATAATTATTATAAATATGTTGATTTCTTCTTGGAAGCATGTTAAAGTCTGTGTGTGTGTGTGTGTGTGTGTGTGTGTGCATGTGTGTGTTTGATTATTTATGTCTTATATGTTTGGAGGCAGGGCTTTGAAAGGTGACCAAGCGATCAGGTCTTAAAGACACTGTAGCGGAATGTGATGTTAGAATCGGGGGCCTGTTCCAAAGTAGTGGCACATGTAAGGATGCATTTCCCTCCTTCTTCCATCCCTCCCCTGGGATGTACTTCCCAGACCTCTCTCCACTTCTTGGCTTCTTTTTTCTTACTCTCTTCTTCTTTGTGGAGAGGTTTTGCTTCATTTTGCTTCTTTGTTTGCTGATTTGAGAAAAGCCATAGATAAAACTAGCTAATCCTAGTCCCTGCATTGTGGGCACCAGGCCTGGGTGGGATGGTGAAAGAGTGAAGGCTCTAGAGAGCTGCTTCCAGTGGTGACCAGGCATCTCACTGATTTTTGGTGAGGGATCATGTCTCAGGGGAGGTTCAGACAAGAAGGAAGATTCACAATACCTGAGGTTCCCTGGCTGGTCCTTCCTGGCCCCTCTGGAGTCCTTGGAATCTGAAGCTACAGTTAGAAACTAAAGATCTTGGTGATCCTACCATTTCAAGTCATACTCTTCACCTTTTTTCCTGGAAAGCTCCACCATTTAGCTCAGTAAATCTGTTTTCA
Organism: Thryonomys swinderianus; assembly: GCA_004025085.1. Classification (NCBI taxonomy): domain Eukaryota; kingdom Metazoa; phylum Chordata; class Mammalia; order Rodentia; family Thryonomyidae; genus Thryonomys; species Thryonomys swinderianus. The sequence goes on from PVIC010054262.1 coordinate 2,763, forward strand.
ACCAGACTTTGATACTCTTTTAGAAAATGCACCAAATTTAATTTAAATTTTAATTATGTTTCAACACTCAGCACTAGAATATAAGCTTTGGAAGACCGGGGAAAGGATATATCTTAATAGTTTTCAAAAGACCATATGTTTCATTTCAAATGGATTTATTCTACTCTGAGTAGTTTGGAAATCTTTAGCAGGTTTCTCAGTTTTGCATCTGCATAGGTACAATCCTTGACACTCAGTTGGCATATTAAACTAATAGTTATTACTATGATGTGGTAGAAACAAAATAATTATTGTTATGTATAACTCACAAAATGTTAGTGAATAAACGTGTGAGCAGGCGAAAGAAGAGTAATAATGATTTGGTCAAACTCTCATCAACTTTAATCTTAGTTTGGATAATTCCTACAATTGTTTTTCTTGTGAGAATTGCTTATTCTCATCAATTTAATAATGGCTACATAGTAGTTAATTACTCTTTATGAAATTTGAACGAAGCCATGTTGGCCTGTGACAGTACCTGGTTTAAGAACAATTTATTTCTGAGGCTCTTTATATCCTCAGTTTTGCTAAAAGATTCTACAAGATAGCTAAGACATTGCTTCATGTTTATCATAATTCTTTAAACAAAAACAAATAAATAATAAAAATAAATCTTATTAAATCTTTACTAGATTTATACATATTACATGGCAAAATTCAGTATGAAGAGAAAATATTTTCTAAGTAATAGAACATACATATTACAATTTATGGATTGTAATTCTAAAGTTCATAAAACTACAAACTGAATATTTTTCTGAAGGATTGGGGATTTTTTATTTCCAACAGTAAAAGCAGATTATTGACTATGTTATCTGGCCATTAGGAAAAGCTTTCCGCTTTTTATGTTTCTTGTACACTGACAATAATATATCTTACACTTAAAGACTAAATAAATTTGCATTTCAGTTATAGTCATCATCACACTTTCTCGTGGTAAAATATTCAAAAGGAAAAAAAATCCCTGTAAGATAGCCTGACACATATAAGCATTTGTGAAGCATAAACAAAATGAAGAATTTGAGAGCTCACAAATCAATTTTCCATTGTAGAGATTATCTGTTATCTTGCTTGACTGAATAGTTCTCTGGCTGAACAAGAATTAGAGTACATTCATTTTTTTATTTTCATGCAGCACATTCATGAGAGAAAGTGCCAGGATGAGACAGGGACAGCACCAGCTCTGCGCGCTCCTCTCCTGGACAGCAGGACGCTATCAGGGCAAATGAGCTTTGTTTTGCTTTCACTTCCTCTGCTTGAATTTCCTCATTTGCAATTTGCTGAGATTAAACTCATCTGATAAGGAAATACATGTAGTCTGTTTTTATTTTTTATTTTTTGCCAGTGCTTTTGTTCAGTATTTTCACAATCACATAAGGTTCCCCCACCCTCCAAATGCTGCTGATTCAGCAGGACATTTTTCCTTTCCAAAGGCAAAACTATTTCAAGTGAAAGTTCTCCTAAAGATGATTTGTTCTTTCATAGTCTTATAAGTTTCATCATCGTCTGCGTTTTTCTCAGCATAAAAGGCTCCCTCCTGCCCTTTCCCTTTATTTATTGGCTACTGTACTAACAATAGTTTTCTTGGAGCAGAGATATTTCTTACCCTCTGACTTCTTGCTGGTCAACTCCACTCTCTACTTTGACATGTTACATTTGGAAATGAAATATTAATAAGAGACTAGGAATGTTTCACAAAAGATAAAGTAAGGAAACAATACATATGTGATCTCATTTTGTGATGATATATGTTTAAGTATTATAAAACTGAAGACAAATGGCAACTCTTCTTTCTTTGAAAAAGCAAAAATGATTTCTTTTTTCAGAGGATTTACTCTAAATGAGATGTTAATTTTGCTAAATCTCAGTCATGGTCACCCATTTCTCTTTGAAAGAAAAGCACAGGGAAAAATCAATGGAATTTTTTCACTTAAAATTGCTCATTGGTAAAACCTGACTTGACTGTATCATCATTTTCATATTTGAAAAGCTTTGCCATTTTTGTTAATCATAAACCACAAGTATTTATAACATACCAAAAATTCATGCTGAGTTTCAAGAAAGGTGAAATAAAATGAGGCATTAATTCTTAAAAATAGGTCAACTCTGAGTAAAAAATGGATCTACACAGAGACCATAGTGTTAAGTAAAATAAATCAGACTCAGAGTCTTAAATATTGCATGATTTCTCTTGTATGAGATGTCCAAAGTATAACTAAAGAACAAAATATAAGATAGGTAACAGGAAATGTGGTGGTAAACCTTTCTCAGAGGGGAAAGGCATCACTAGAGAGCAGGAAGGGAATGGGCGAAGGTAAAAGAGATGAGAAAGAAATGAAGATGTGTCACGTACATGTACCAGCTCCACACAAGGAAGTCAAACACTGTGTACTGCAAGCATGTACCAATAAAGATAAATACATGAAATATAAAAAACTTTAGGCCTTTGAACCTTGATTTTGTTCAATTATTTAAATTATATGTGTCAATCTGAGTTGATTAGATTATGGAGAAGCTGTGCTAGGAGAAGGATGAATTGGGAAACTGTGCCTTGCTAAGTGTCTTCTTCCTCGAAGGATCCCTGAACAAGGGACAAAAAGGACAAAACAAAACAAAGGAGTACACTACATTAGCTCAGCTTTGAGGCTGATCTTAAACCTAATGGAACTAGTGTAAATCAATCACACAGAAGTTTTCTAACAAATCTGCCAAATCAAACCTTTGGACAAAAATAGGGCAGATGCCTTTCTCTCCTTATTTTATACTTTTGCATTAGCTCCTCCAAATTTGTAACACATAATGATGCTTGATGCAAAGCAAAAAGAATTAAAATCAAAGTAGAAGGGAAACGAAATGAGAGAGAGAGAGAGAGAAAGACTGCCTTAAGTCGCCTTGTCAGTGGACTCCGGGCCACACCGGCACATCCAGACTTTATACTAAGTGAGAAGGGAAAGCGAGGACGGCAGAGGCATCTGAGAGGCACACATGCCGGCACTCTCCTTTGTGCAGCCTGTACCGACTGGAAGAGGAGGAAGAAAGTGGAACCACACAGAGCATGTTGATCTTTTAGCCCTTTCAAAGCATGACAGGCAGTCTTTTACAATCCAGAAGTAGGGGAAGGCGCTGCAGAGAATGTCTTGATGCCAAAGCAAATAGGATACAAAGAGAAACACACTATGGCGCCTCCACGGAAGATGCTCCAGGACCCACATGGATGGTGGAAACTGTCATGCAATAATTCTTCTTCCTTATAGCATGCAGCTTCTGGCACAGGTGTGGTATGTAATGTAAAAAATGCCTTGTGTGGTTAAATGTTTTCATAAAAGCACAAAAATATCGGTTTGCTATTTGTTGATTTATTTTTTTATCATGGAAGTACATTGAGAATGTCATGTTAAGCAGCTAATTATAAACCAGAAATTTCATACTTCTTATTTATGTATTTCTGAAGATATTACTTTCCACAAAGGTGTGAAGAACATATCATTAGGACAGATTATTTAAAAATCACCAATTTGAGTCCTTGCAGCCATTTTACATATGTAATCTTTTTCACCCTTGTATTGGCTACAATACCAAAAATAGAATATATTGACTTTGGAAAGATGAGCTTCACTAGTGTTAAAGGATCTGTTTAAGCAATATTGACATCTTGTAGGGATTGAGAATAAAGGAGCTAAGAATCTGTTCCTCATTTATTTTTTCTAATCATTAACAATGGCCTGGACATCTGTTATAAAATACCAGTTGTCTTAGAGATTCAGGTCCAGTGAAGATGGCGTGGGGCTAGAAAATCAGAGTTTTTTTTTTTTTTTTTTTTTTTTTTTTTTTTTAGACAGGGTCTCACTTTGCAGTTCAGGCTGGCTCTGAGCTCACTATGTAGCCCAGGCAAGCCTCAAATTCAGCAATCCTCCTGTCTCTGCCTCCTGAGTGCTGGGATTACAGGTGTGAGCCACCATGCCCGGCACTAGAAAAATCAGTTTTAACAAATACTGGAAGGGAATCTTTCAACTTAACATTGTATAGTTCTATTGTAATTTTGTGGTCCTCAAGGAGCATAACTTTAATAACGTCATATCATGAAGTGGTATTGCACAGATAACAGAGCAGTTGTTCAACATTTTTTTTTTTTTGACAGGGTCACTTTGTAGTTCAGGCTGGCTCTGAGTTTACTTTGTAGTCCAGGCAAGCCTCGAACTCAGCAATCTTCCTGTCTCTGCCTCCCGAGTGCTGGGATGACAGGCGTGAGCCACCACGCCTGGCACTGTGGTATGTGGTATTGATTGCTGGTGGGCATGAGTCTCCACGCCCAGCATTATATGTGGTTACTGGGGTTCGAACTCAGAACCTTGAGCTTGTGAGGCAGGCACCGGAACCACTGAGCTAATCCTCTGGCCTGTTCAGCATTGTTTTAACTGGTAAACTGTAAGAATTTGGACCATCTCTCAGACTTCTGTTTTCATGAATGATGTTTAATGGGTGGGATTTGAATATGGACTTGGAAAGTGAGCGTTTATCATTGGAAATAAGATTATTTTCAATTTTGAAGTGTCACACTTTACAAAGTGATTTTCTTATATGTTCTTCAGTGAATTTCAGTCACAGTGATAAAAAGCTACAAATCACTCTTCTTATTTATTAAATATAAAGATTATGGGAGCCTAACTATTATTTGTTAGGCTACTATATATGGTGTTAAAATCCAAATTGAGGTCTCTGAATTCTCCATTTCCATTGTATCAGGCTACTTTTGATGTTATCAGACCATTTAAATTACATGTCGAGAAGAAGAAAATTCCCCTTCTCATGCCTGCATGAAAAGACCAGTATTACAGGTGAAACTGATGAATGTTATTTACAAACTTTGAGTAAGAAGCAGATGTCACTTGGAAGTTTCCTTGAAAAACGCAAAAGACTCAAACAATGAGTGAGGAGGAAACACTAAGAATGGCAACACACAGAAAACTCTGTGTGGGAAGCAGCATAGCATGGAGTAGTTGATCCAGGCATTTATGCCTGGGGGATTTGGGAAAACTCCCGAGTTGGGGATCTGCACTTTAGGGTGCTGCCCTGAAAAGACCAGAGGAGCTGCTCTAACAAGGAGCTGCCCTGGGTTACCGCCAGAAAACACGCTCTGGCCCCGGGAAAATCCCCCTATTCCTGTGCTGGGCCCGCTGACCATTGTCTCTCAAGTTAGCAACATGCTGTTTTCCTTCCAGTTTCTGTGTAGGTTAGGACAGAGTTCAATAGAGTAAGCAGAATAACTATATGATGGATGTACTCATTCTTCCGGTTTTATTCTACTAAAAGTTAAGCATAAATAGAGAATGTTACAAGGAAGTTAGAGTTAGGAAAAAGATTTAAAAAAAATTGTAGTTTGATATTTTGAGAAATTTATTCCAGATATATGATCATCGTGTTTATAGTTACCATTTTGTTTCTGTTCTTGTTCCTAAGAAATGTACTGATTTCTTGACTACTTGTTTTTGTTTCTACCAACCCAATGATAAATGTATAAGATAATAGTAACTACTATTGACGTCGTTACCCTTCTAAATCAGTATAAATATAGCCTGATCAATAGATGCAGTGCCTGCTCAGTACTGACTGAGAGGTCCTCCTGGCCCCATCTTTGTCTGTTTTGTGTTTTCTTCATCCTCACCCACCAACTCAGGTGCTGTCCGATGGTCAGCAGGCTTCTGCAACTCTGTTTGAAAGGAAATATTGTACCAAGAATCTTGCTTAAATTATAACTTCATTGCAAGACGTGATTCTCCTTTTGGGCTGTTATATGCACAGATAGAGTGGCTGCTGTGGCTATATAACTTTCTGAGTTTACTACTTGGGTCAAAGAGATCATTTTTGAGTATGAGTCTACACACTGTGTCATCCACAGAGAAATGTGGCATAGCTGAAAAATGTCACCTGGGCTTAACAACAGTTTGCAGAGTGTGATTAAAATTATTAACCATATTGAAATATAGGTCTTTAACTCATGTCTTTGCATATAGCTCCAATAGGAGGTGTACACTGAGAGCATCGGCTTTGTCTTACACACAGAAGTAAAATGGAGTTCTAATGGTTGCTGACCAGAGCTGTAGAGTTACACGAATCTCTCCAGAAATTTTAGAAAGTTACCACTAGATCAACATTTCCATGACACAGAATGGGTTACAAAACTTGCTTAACTCACAATACATACACTTGCCAAATGAACTCAGTATGTCACTTCAAGGAAATACAACTGTGTTCAAACTGACAGATAAAGTGGACACATCCAAAGCTAACCTGGAGTTATGCGGCCAACAAATGAACATTGGGGATTTTGAAATGTGTTAAACCTTAGCAGAGATTTTCAGAGACTAAGCTGGGCTTTCTTCCTCTCGGCTGGTGCACAATTATCTGTATCAGCTTTTGAAAGAGCTTTTGAACCACAAAAGACCTGTAAGGTGGGAAGGAATGGCTCCATGACCCACTGGTGAGTAAACCAGGTGAGTTAGCCTGCCTGTGACAGAAGAACTTCAAATGCTTTAAAGCACAAGCAATGGTGGCCTTCAAAGTATGTTGGAGACAATCTCAAATCTCCATGCATTCTAGGTTAAAGTCAAGGTGGGACATTGTTACACTGCCACCAAAGTGCTGAAAAGCTGGACTGCATCACCAGTGTCCTATCTTTTAGAAGCAGGGTTTTCTGCAGTGACAGTGGCCAGAGTGAAGTCATGGAGTAGAATGGACCTGAGTAACAACACTGGCTGTCACCATCTCCCACAAGCCTTACGTGGGACATTCTGGTTGCAAGAAAAGAAGCTCAGTGCTCACATGGAGAGTGCATTATGGTGACATATAATTATTTCAATGCACCTTACAAAGTAATCATAATAGAAATAAAGTGATCATAAATGTAGTATGTGGAATCATCCCCAAACACCCTTTCCTCGTAGTTTGTGGAAAAATTGTCCTCCATGAAGCTGATTTCTGGTGTCCTACTGTTGAGGACTGCATTCTGTAGCAGCTATGGAGTAGACCAACTTTCATGACATCTGCTTCAGGTGCAGCGTCCTGGAGAAGCTGGAACATTGTCAGATGCGCCCCTCTCCTCCTGGCGGCAGAAAGACAAACAAGCCAGCCAACAAAACACGTGAGCTTGAAAGAATGAGGGTCAGAAGGGCATACATTCTTTTTCTTTTTACCAAGTCAAATAATATTTTGTGTCTCTTTAGCTTACATATCTTTGGAAAAGTTTAAAAAACATATTGTTATAGAGGATTATTAAATCCTAAACTATACATGCACAAGGCTCCTGCTTGATGCAATCAGAAAGCAACAAATACCTAAGCCAGCAAATTCTAAACCATGTTGAGTAGGAATGACATATTTGTGGTCTTCATGTAGAAATGGTACTTAGCCCCTTGCTGTGTAAAAACTGAGGAAAAATATAGAAAGGAAATTCGAGAAACATTTTACAATGTTAAATTAGGGGACAACTCCCAGTGGATTTCTGTTGAATTTCACTTGTACCAAGAAACAGTGTTCTGTATAGATACAAGACGTGTTACTTTACACTTAATGAGTCCTAATTATGTGACAAGTAAACCCCTGGTGTCACAGACAGAGAAAAAGCTGGAAGAAAATAATTTGGATAGGAGCTGATTTTGATATGTATGGAGAACTTGACATTAATAGAACTTCTCTTTTGAACATATCCTCTTCAGTTTTTATGTATGTATGTATATATATATAAACTTGGTAAAAAGGTTTAATAAATATCATTTTACAAGGCGCATTTGCAAAGTACTGCAGGACAGTGGGTTTTGGTTACACATGTGATACAGCGTTATGCTGCTTTAGCTCTTGTATTGTGTTAATAATTGGTTGTGACTTGTAATCCAATATTTCAATAAAACCAAAAGTGAGATAATTGCATTTTACTTCCACCTTTTCCATTAAATGTGTTTGCTATTATGGGCTAATAATTTAATGTATCTATTTCAGTTTCCTTTTTAGTGAAATGCAGATAGCTCTATTATCTTTTTTTTTATAAATAGAGTGTCAAGAATTGTTTGAAGCAATGAGTGGAAAGAATTGCAAATGCATGAATACAACACTCATTAATATTCTGGGAGATGTATCTTTTCTTTCTTTCTTGGAGCAATTTAGAAATTCTAGCAACCTAACAGTTTTTGAAAAACAAATCCAAATAATAGAAGAAATAAAGAGGAGTGTAATAAAATGAGTATGTGGCAGTGGAAATTTATTTATATAAGACATAATTATGTGTGTTTCATGAATCAGTTAAGGTAAGCTTTAGGTTGTGGTACAGCACACTTCCAAATATACTTTCTTAAATGATATAGCATGTAACATTTTCCTTTTAGTATAAGAATGTGTCTGTTGCAGGCAGCCAAATTAACAGAATTGTGTCACTTTCCAGTGAGAAGTACTTCTTCATAATAGCTATCCGTTGCTACAAGGTAAACAGAATAATATAAACTTTATTCCAGGAAGTAAAAACAGTATACAGTTGCACATTAAAAGTGTTTCCATAGTGCCGGGTGTGGTGGCTCATGCCTGTAATCCCAACACTCAGGAGGCAGAGACAGGAGGATTGCTGAGTTCGAGGCTTGCCTGGGCTAAATAGTGAGCTCAGGGCCAGCCTGAACTGCAAAGCAAGACCCTGTCTCAAAAAAAAAAAAAGTTTCCATAGTTAGGCATGGCAGTACATGTCTGTACTTCCACCCCTTTTTTTTTGAGACAGGATCTCACTTCGTAGTTCAGGCTGGCCCTGAGCTCACTATGTA
>PVIC010054263.1:0-11599 GCA_004025085.1 Thryonomys swinderianus
CGCCTGCCTCGCAAGCATAAGGACCTGAGTTCGATCCCTGGTTACCACATATAATGCTGGGCGTGGTGGCTCACGCCTGTAATCCCAGCACTCGGGAGGCAGAGACAGGAGGATTGCTGAGTTCGCGGCGGCTTGCCTGGGCACCATAGTGAGCTCAGGGCCAGCCTGAACTACAAAGCAAGACCCTGTCTCCAAAAAGAAAAAAAAAGAAAAAAAAAATTAAGAGTGCCTGAATATTTCATTCTCTGCTCATTTTTTAACTCCCTCTGAGTAAAACACAACGGTCTGCAGTAATCACAACATCTGAATCTGCTATAACATCGTGAGCTAGCAAATGATAGGGAAAACTTTCACATCAATTTCCTATCTGATCTAGAAAAGTGTTTACTTAAACCACAGAAACACATCTTTTGCTGGAACACAGTGAAAAGAAAGCAAAACAAAAAATCTAAGCTCTATACTCCATTCTCTGAAAAGTTTACAAAAATCTCTCCCTTATGACGTTATTTTGTTGAAATCTGCGTAAAGAGTTCCGAGGCATAAGCAATTCAAATGTGACATCTATATTTTAGGGGAGCATGGCAAGAGAAAGATTTTTAGTAAAATTTACCAATCGCTGCTTCAGAAATACTAAACTTAGCAAATCCAGCTTGTCTTGGCATTGAACACATGTGGCTCTCAATGGTGAATGGTCTCATGTCTCAATCTCCAGTCACAAGGCAGCTGAGAAATCACTAAAGCTGTTAGAAAATTTCCAAGGACGTTTAAGTCAATCCACTTCCCCATTTAGCATTCCATCTACTCCTCAAAATAAATAGAGGGTCAGTTCCCCTTTCAGTGTCTCTCAGACAAGAGCATACAAACTCTCCCCATAGACTTCTCTAATCCATCCTTGACCTAAGCATACCCTTTCTGTAACAAGAGGATATCCCCACTTGTCCCACTCTCTCCACATGGCAAATACTTGCTCAACATTTTCTTTATAGTAATGAAAGTCACAATATCTCAAAAAGCATATTTATAAAAAGGCTGGATCCTGCAATAAAGACATTTACATTTTCTTAGTATCAAAACAAATCTCAAGGTTACAGTAGACTTCTCAGATCCATTTCTCCCACCTTCAGTGAAGCAAGAGTATTTACCCACAGTACAGATCTCTCATTTCTATTCTTCTCTTTTCATCCAGTTTTCCTAGTCTGGGTGATTTTACTCCTGATATTTAGGTAGACGGCTCAGGCTCCCGGCTCCTCCTCTTGTCTCCAGCCTCACAGCTCCATCCCACACATCTTTGCCACCTTAATCTTCTTAAAAACCTGATCTTTCCTCATTATGGATGTTGAAGACAAAAAATGTAAGAACTTATAGGAGAATATGTTCATGGCTGTGAAATTGGCAAAGCTTTAAAAATGGGAATTAAAGAGAAAAAGATAAATTGAACTTTGTTAAAATCAAAAACTTCTGTTGACCAAAACGAACATTGTAAGTGCAAAGGGAAGCTATACGAAGGGTTCTATATACTCCGCATATATCTGACAGCGGAATAACTGAACTAATCCTCACAAAGACACACATCCCCCTGTGTTCTTTCATGCAGCTTCTCCTTCTTGGCATATTTCTCATTCTCCATATGCCTGTTTGATAAATCATATCTCTTTTTACCTAATATGACAATATATGCTAATTTGTTCATGACAGTCCTAGTTTAAGGCTATTGTTCTGAAATACTATTAAAAGTACCTAGACACAGTCTAGATATTCAGACAATTCTACTTTTACAGTTGTTTTATCATACTTTAGTCAATATTGAATCTTGGTGGCTATTTTCTGATGTCTTTGTAAAACAGTCAACTTAGTTTTCATAAAAATAACATTTCATATCGCTTAATTAAAATTAATCCATGTAACACTGGCAAAAGTAGCCTTGGGAACAAACACCACTGGCTCTTGGAAGCTCAAGTAACATAGGAATGACCTGATTGCTGGCTCTACTACAGTAGCTTTGCATTATTATCATCCACTTGGTTTTACTGGAGCGTGGGAAGCCTTGATTAATCTTTTGGATAAGAGGCCTCTACTGTGTATCTCTTTGTTAAGAAAACTACCAAACACATCACGCATGAAAAGTAAGGCACCAAACCAACCACAGGAGCAAAGGAAGTTTTTGTTGGTTTGGCCTGTACTATGATTCTTGTCCTCCTTCTAGCTAGGTTGGACTGAATCGAAAGATTTTTAAAACTTCAGGTTAAACTGCATAGTTCTTATGAACTTAAACCAGTATTTATTTTCAAAAGCATTTTCATTCTTATCCAGCCAGATACTTGGTCCAGAACCACACAGGAGACTGCACCACTGGGAAACAGCTCGTAGTGGTGGCACTCAGAGTTTTCCTCTTGCCTGCCACCAACGGAGAATGCAATGTTGGCATCACCACAGTAATCTGCCTCTTGATCACTAGCCAGTCCCTTGATGGAGGCACTGGGGAAGGACAAAAAACCATAATGGGATTTCTTTCAAAAATGAAAGAGCAGGATGGAGCCAAAGATGACATCAGACTTCTAGACGGGTGAGGAGGTGATGGGAAAATATTACAAGAAAGCACATTCTTAATTCATGTCATCTTGAGAAGATCCATCCATCTCAATGCTAAATTTCTTGCCATGGGCTAAATGTGAAATTTAGAAAGACCTTTTCCATTAAATTGCCATTTAGCATTGAACACTTGGAGGGAAAAAAAAACTGTCCTAAAGATGAAATTTTTACCATCTAGCTGGCCAATTACCCAGCAGAGTAGGCAGAGTTGCCCCATTTCTCTGCATCTGGAAAACCCATTATACCCTGGCTGAGCTCTCCCAGAACACCCTGACCCAGAGAGCCCGCGAAAGAGGAATTAGATCAAAGTGCTCTTCCACCCTGGATGCTGCTAAATAATGTCATGGGACTAAAACTCTCACAAGGAATACAGTTCAATTAGCTGGTTTCCCTTGTGTTTTCCTAAAGCAACAATGACCAAAGGAATTCATACACCCTGGGACAGAAGCACATCATTTTATTCTGCTTATAAAGGAAATTCTTTTTAGGAAGTTATTTTAGGCCAGTAAAATCCTTCATAACCACTTTTTATCTGTTCCAGAAAGTCTCAGAACCCTGTCATCATGCTGCTCCATCATGAGTGGAAGGAAAATAGAAGCAACAGAGACAGACAAGCAATCGGAAGTGGAGGGAGGTATCATGCAATGGCAGGTCCTTTTCTATTGGATTCTGCTTCTACTGGAATCCACAAAACTCTATCAATTTACTCCAAACCACCACCACTACCAAAAGAGCTAACACTAGCTCAGTCAGAACCTATCCAGACTGCTGAGGACCCTCATGCTGTCCTCATGCCAGGGCTCACCTACATCCTTTCCCATTCCCCAGGAAACGCTCCTGTTCTGTCTCACACAGCCTTGGAGTTAGAGGTTATGAATTCCCAGGTTAGTTCATCCCCTGACTGAGGATTTGGCTCAGTGGTTCTGGAGTCTGCCTGGCAAGCACAAGGTCCCGAGTTCAATCTCTGGTACCACATATCACAATGCTGGGTGTGGTGGCTCACGCCTGTAATCCCAGCACTTGGGAGGCAGAGGCAGGAGGATTGCTGTGAGTTCGAGGCTTGCCTGGGCTACATAGTGAGCCTAGGGCCAGCCTGAACTACAAAGCGAGACCCTGTCTAAGAAAAAAAACCCACAGCTAAAGTCTCTTTTTCAAATAAATATATACAGAAAAAAGTAAGAGTTCTCTGACTAAAGCAGGCATAAAATTCTCACACTTCTCTGTCCCTTTTCCCTGGCAGCCTCAGGAGACACTAAGCCAAGAACTCTGGCTCCTTAGGACACAATATGGAAACAACGGAAAACAAACTGGCCCCTAGCTGTACTCACAGGAGGGGATCAAGGGGCTCCTGCCCACGCCAGAGCCTGGCCCTTCCTCAGATGGCCGTCCGAGAACAGCTGAGATCAGTCACTCAGCCACTGTTTGAAGGCATACAAAAACTCTATTACTTTCATCCTCAAGAACACCACCTATGCTCAAGATTACATACTGAAGAAGAGAAAACCAAATTCTAGACTCTTTTGAAATACAAATAAATACGATGTGGAAACAAAACAAAAACAGGTGTGATAAGATGGGAACTTTCTGTAAGATACTCTAGGAATATTCTTGGAGAAGTAGAGGTCACAATTCCCAGTGAGGGGACAAAAGGTCACTAGCTCTTCAAAAGTGAGAAATAATCCAGCTTCGCAGGCTGAGGCAGGGAGGCCCTCAGCAAAACCCCAGGCTCTGGAGGCAAATGTCTGTTCGAACCTTCCCCAGCCATTCCTCCCTGAAGGGCTAGGAATCAAGTGTTAGCCCCATGGGGAGGAACCAGAGGTTCGAAGAGAAACAGGAAGAGTGTCTAGCAATTTACATAAGGAAACGAGAGGAGAAGGCTTTCTTCCTAGCCAGACTCAAATGTGCTAGAAAAGGACACGTGGCAAGTTGTGAGTGATACCGTACAATCCCATATTGTGCCTATTTCTGTCCTTCTGGCTCATAAAATTATATCAGCTCAGTGGTACAGTACTTGCCTAGCACAAGCAAGGGTCCTCAGTTCTATCCTTAGCATCACTAAAAAAATCAGTAAAACCGGGCCGGAGATTTAGCTCAGAGGTTCCGGCGCCTGGCGCGCAAGCACAAGGTCCTGAGTTCGATCCCAGTAACCACATAGAATGCTGGGCGTGGAGACACGCCCACCAACAATCAACACCACATACCACAGTGCCGGGCGTGGGGGCTCACGCCTGTCATCCCAGCACTCGGGAGGCAGAGACAGGAGGATTGCTGAGTTCGCGGCGGCTTGCCTGGGCACCGTAGTGAGCTCAGGGCCAACCTGAACTACAAAGCGAGACCCTGTCTCAAAAAAAAAATAAAATAAAATAAAAATAAATCAGTAAGACACACAGAGATCCTTTGCAAATAAGCAAAATGGGTTGTTTACATGATTCAAATTCAATAAGAACTATTACTTGGTTTTAATGGTACGCTTGCGTGCCACTTTACCAAGGACTGTTGACAATATGCATATCTGTGTGTGCACAATGAGAAGAACAGGGGAAGAAGTCAGATCACTCCACAGAAGAGAAGCTAAAGGACCACTGCAATCCAGGTTGTGGGGGCACTTTCCATGGAGACAGCGCCTTGCCTCAAGCCCTACCGCTCGCGTTGTCCGAGAGGGCCCCACACCCAGAACTGGAGACACCCGGCTCGCAGTCCCCTGGAGGCTGGAGTGTGTCCTAATTCTGTGGCTGCAGAGCAAATTATGTTGCAGCTAAAAGAAAAATTTCCAAAAGTTAATTTGCTAGAAGTTTGGAGTCTTATAATTTCTAAGGGTTTTATAGATTTTTCCTAAAGACCAAGAAAATTCATTCCTAGCCACCAAAAAATCATATCAACCAAGGTAAAATTTTCTTTGACTAGTAACTGTACTTTTTACTTCTCTAATGTTTTCTTCCTGTTCCTAGTCCACCCTCCACCACATACAAAACCCACAAAGATCCCATCTTAAGTAGATAATTGAACTTCTCAGGCTGTGCTGTAAAGTTTGCATAAATATGAGGTCTGGTCTGTAAAAGTATGATGGTAACGTTCTCTTTATGGGCTTGGGATTGGCAGGGTTGCCTGTTTTTTTCTTATGTATTTGCTCTGTTTAGAGTAACCAACTCCAAGATCTCCAGCAACATGTTAGTTTTGGTTTTGTGGTTCAAATTATGTGGTTTCTCATTATGATTAAAGGGCCCAATTTCTCTCCTCCTCAATCACCCGTTTTTTTTTAAATATAAGCACTTTGTTGGAAAAAGGTGGAAACACCTAATATCATTAATTGCTACAAAAAGATAGACTTAAGATAGATTTCTTCCTATCGGTAGATAGGAAGAAATATACCCAATTACCTCAAGACCCTTTTATTCATTTAGAATAGAATATGATAATTGCTGACTACAGTAATCACTGATTAATCTATTCCAGACTTCCTCCAAGTTTATGTAGTAATTACAAACAAATCCTTAATTTGAGATTGGACCTCTTCAATGATCCCAGTTTCTGGGACTTTTTCATAAATTTACCAGGAATTAAAAATTCCAGTAATATATTTTCCTTTATACATTTTATTCCCCTAAAAGTAAGTAATGTGGCACTCTCTGTCTTCTGTGTGTGTGTGTGTGTGTGTGTGTGTGTGTGTGTGTATCTATGTCCTGCTCTTATTCCCAGCTATGCTCAGCAGACTATCTGGACTTCTTCCCTCTTTGTCTGAAAGAAGAAATGGCTTTTGTTATTCAATTGCAGAGTGAGACCACAGACCCACAATATGTAACCCTATCAACAGTATGACACATTTTTCTCTTACAGTCAAAAAACTTTAATTTCCCTTTATTAACAATCAAGGACCAAGATTTGCTTTAGCTATGTACCCATAAATGTGAAAACAATGATATTCTCAGCAATTCTCTGTAATACAAGACATTTTGATTTTTTCTTCTTTTCTATTAGTATATATTTGCAGTACGTAATGATTACATCCATCATGGTGAGTTAATATATGTTTATAACATATCTTCATTCTTTTTCTAGCCCTTTCCTCTCCCCTCTCTTTTGTTCACTCCATTTCTTTGCCCCCTTCCCTTTTGCAAAAGATCTACGTATTTACTTGTTTCCTATTATCTGTCTTTTATTTTGCTTTTTATTTATGTTTTGAGCTTGTCATAGAAGAGTAATCATGCAGTATTTAAGCTTGTTTGTCTGATTTATTCACTTAACATTGCAGTCACAAGACGCATCCATTTACCCACCAATGGCTCTAGCTTTTCCTTATGGCAGAGCAATACTCCACAGTGTATAAATACCACACTTCTCTATCCATTCATCTGTGGATGGAAATACAGAGTGCTTCCAAGATTTAGCTGTAATTAATTATGCTACTATATACATGGGTGTGCATATCACTGTAATTTGATAACTTTAACTCCTTTTGGGACAATACCTAGAAGAGAAATAACTAGGTCAAATGGAATTTCTAGTTTTAATTTTTTGAGGAATTTTCATATTGACTTCCATAGTGCTTGTACTAGTTTATACCCTCCTCCGCAGACTCACTAGTAGATGTTACAATTTGATTTCTTGATGATGGCCATTCTTTCTGAGGTAAGATGGAGTCAGTGATGTTTTAATTTGTATTTCTCTAGTATGCAGAGATATTGAACATTTTTTTCATGTATTTATTGGTCATTTAAAATTTTCTTCATGGCTAGACATGGTAGTACATGCCTGCAATCCTAGTATTGCAAAGTGAAACTCTGTCTCAAAAAAAAAAAAAAACAAGAACTAAAATATATGTTTTTCTTTTAAAGGTAGGCTACCTATTTTGAGTTCCCAATCTCACTTAATACAGTCATTTAAGATACATTGAAGCATAAAAAAATTTTAGATCACAGTGTGAGAAAATTTCACCCCAAGTATTTAACCTGGAGGTCCACATTATTGGGGGATCTATTCTTGCTGTTCCTACAGTTTCCTGGCATTGACGATGACAATGGAGAGCAATAGAGCTGGTGCTCTGCTATCTCTATTTCATTACCTCATCTAAAAACATCTGAAACAATGACCCCCAGGCTTAAAAGATTTCTGACAGCTCCACCCGGGAAGCCCAGCTAGGATGCTGAAAGCAGCAGGATTTACTGACCTTGCTGGGCTTGGGTTATCCTGATTCTTCCAATAAAGTGAGCTACAAAATAGCTTTTCTTACTTTTCTTTAAATCTCAGTTGATTTGTATTTGACTTTCCTATTTTTAAAAGAATTAAAACAGAGAGCTGCTCAGAGACAGACCAGGCAAGCGGCATGGGAGCTTGCTCACAGGGAACCTAGACAACAAAGGAGGCCCACGCCATCACCCGCACCCGGGGTGCCAGACTGCCAGCCCCCAGCTCACAGCAGAGCTGCACTGAGACACATCAGGCAAGATAAAGGCTGAGGGATGTCTCCTTTTGACTAATGTGCTTAGCTTGGTGTACTGTTGTTGCTGATTTTGATGCTGTTATTACTCTTTTTATTTCTTCACTCTGACATAACTTTTTTTTTCATTTTTCTATTTTGCTGGTACTGAATCTACCCAATTTTCTGGGTTTCTGTCCACTTAATTGTTTTCATCTTTATAGAAGAGGGAAACTAGTTTCTGTTTTGCCTTCTACTGCTAGGTCCCCCTGTTCACCTCTTGTTCCCACACCCTCTCCTGTCTTCTATTAGAACCAACACCCAGAAGTAAAAGGTGTTTTACTTCTTACTTACTCTCAGTCTTTCCTGATTCCTCTTCTTTATTATTATAAGAAGGTGTACAAAGTCTCCAATGG
This sequence comes from Thryonomys swinderianus, assembly GCA_004025085.1. NCBI lineage: Eukaryota > Metazoa > Chordata > Mammalia > Rodentia > Thryonomyidae > Thryonomys > Thryonomys swinderianus. The sequence goes on from PVIC010054263.1 coordinate 8,419, forward strand.
TCCTGCAGTTCTCAGTTGATACTGTCTTATATATGTCCCTTTAGCCTCTGTTACCCTCTGGCACATGAGGTTCTTGAGATCTATGTGATCTTTATAAATCTGCTAACCCTATTTCTAAGCTTTCATTCTCTTTCTGTCTTCCTACCTCCCTGACTCCCCAGTGACCTTTTGTTCCCAAAGGGTACTACAGGTACATTTAAGACCTGCATGTTCTAAACACATTGCTGAGTAATTCTAAATTTTGGCATATGGACACAGAGCTAACTCATGAGTTCAAAGTCTTCAGAATAGAAATTATCAAAACTTCCATTTCCTTTACCGGGTTTGACACTGTTGATGGTACTGCTTGTATTATGGCAACAAAGATAATGTGATTGTTCTGTTCAAATACCTCCCATGGGGTGCCAGGCTGAGAACTCTCAAGGGTCATTACAGATTTAGGGAGGACAACCCAGGAAGAAGCTACTTCCAAAGGGTCCCAAATAACAGAAAGAAAGAGACTTGCAACAAACATTGCCCAGACACCAGGCAAGGAATTAAACAAATAACATTAGCAACAACAAAGGAGTAGAAATGAGGAAAAATTCAAAAAGCCAGACACATAGATCATCACCATAGGGAAATTCAGGGAAAAGGGAAATAGAGCAAACTGAAACTCAAACACCAGGTCTCTTTGAGATGGTAACAAAAGCAGATCTAGTAAAATGGAAATCAGAACTCATCTATGAGATGAAAACAGAGATACTGTCCACAGTGAAAGACTTCATTAAAGAAGAGATCAGTGACATGATAGAATCTAAGATAGCAAGAGCAATGGAACCTTTTAAACAGCTTCATGCAGAGCTCCAGGTGATGAAGAAGGAGAATGAAAGTTTGCAAAGTAGGATGAATGAAGCAGAGAACCGAATCTCAGACCTAGAGGACAGGATGGTAGCAAATAAACAGGAAAGACATAATCTATGGAAAATGGCAAGAAACCATGAGAAATCAATCCAACAGCTTCTGGGTGATTCAAAGAAGAATAACATAAGACTGATTGGAGTCACTGAGGAAGCAGGAAACAGTGCAAAAGACCTAAAAAAGAACTGTTGACAGAGATAATGGCAGAAAACTTTACAGGAAAAGAACTGGACATACAGATAAATGAGGCCTATAGGACTCCAAAAGGCCATGACATAAAAATATCTACATCTAGACATGTAATTATCAAAGTTCCAGATACACAACCAAAGAATGAAATACTGAAAGCAGTGAAAGGAAGAAAATCACCTATAAAGGGAAGCCCAGTAGGATCACAGCAGACTTCTCAACACAAACACTCAACACAAGGAGAGCCTGGAGGGAAGTATTTCAAGCACTGCAGGAAAACAACCTCCAACCTGGACTGATGTATCCTGCAAAACTATCTTTCAGAATTGATGGGGAAATAAGATACTTCCATGATAAAGAACACCTGAAAAACTTCAAAAATATGAAACCTGCACTCCAAAGCATCCTGAGAAGTATCTTGGAAAAAAAAAAAAACAAAGAAAATTGCATGCGCATGAGACCTAACAGAGTGAACTCACTGGGGCAAACAAGAAACCGAATGGAAAAGGGGAAAAGTAAGGAAGAAAAGAGCCAAGAACAGGGAAACACAGCAGCTCTAAATCTGTCCATATTAGTCATAACTATTAATGTCAATGGGCCAATTAAAAGACACAGACTGACAGATTGGATCAAGAAGCAAGATCCTAATTCAGAAAGAAACCCACAAACTGAAAATAAAGGGATGGAAAACAATTCTCCATGCCACAGGAAACTGCAAAAAAGCAGGAGTGGTGATCTTGTTTGCAGATAAAATAGATTTCAAACCCAAACTGATTAAGAGAGACAAAGAGGTCACTATAATCTCATACAGAGGACAATCCAGGAGGAAGAAATAACAATCATGAATATTTATGCACCAAACGCTAATGCACCCAGCTATATAAAACAAACATTAATGGACATGCAAAGCCAGATAACTACTAATACAATAGCAGTAGGGGACTTCAATACTCCACTGTCACAAATTGACAGATCAACTGGACAAAGAATCAATAAGGAAATACTTGAGCTAAACAAAACTTTTGAACAAATGGACTTAATAGATGCTTACAGAATATTTCACCCTACAAAGCCAGAATATACATTCTTCTTAGCTGCTCATGGATCATTCTCCAAAACAGATCACATCCTAGTTCATAGAACAGGTTTAAGAAAATCCAAAGGAATTGGAGTTATCCCCTGCATATTATCAGACCACAGTGTCTTGAAACTGGAGCTCAATAGCAAAAGAAATTCCAAGATCATCACAGACACATGGAAATTGAACAACACTCTGCTGACCAACCAAAGGGCCACATAAGAAATTAAACAGTTTCTACAATTAATTGATAACCTCAGTACAACATACAGGAATTTATGGGACACAATGAAAGCAGTTCTATGAAGGAAATTCATAGCAATGAATGCCTACACTCGGAAAATAGAGCAAACTCAAATAAACAATGTAATGATGAATCTCAAGCTATTAGAAAAAGAGGAACAAGACAAACCCAAAGCTCATACAAGGGAGGGAATTATAAGTATCAGAGCAGAAATTAACGCAATGGAGATAAAAAGAACAATAGAAAGAATCAATCAAAGAGTTGGTTCTTTGAAAGGATAAATAAAATAGAGAGACCCTTAACCAACCTTATCAAACAAAGGAATGAAAAGGCTCAAATCCATTCTATTAGGAATGAAAATGGGGAAGTCACCACAGATCCAGCAGAAGTCAAAAGGATAATAAACACATATTTTGAAAATCTGCACTCCAAAAAGAGGGAAAATCTAGAAGAAACGGATAGATTCCTAGACACATGTGAACTTTCAAAGTTGAATGAAGAGGATATAAAAATGTTAAACAACCTGATATCAATCTGTGAAATTGAAAATGTAATAAAAAACCTATCAACAGGGCCGGAGGGTTAGCTCAGTGGTTCCGGCGCCTGCCTCGCAAGCGCAAGGTCCTGAGTTCGATCCCCGGTAACCACATAGAATGCTGGGTGTGGAGACACGCCCACCAACAATCAACACCGCATACCACAATGCCGGACGTGGTGGCTCACGCCTGTAATCCCAGCACTCGGGAGGCAGAGACAGGAGGATTGCTGAG
>PVIC010054264.1:0-11594 GCA_004025085.1 Thryonomys swinderianus
AAGGGTTGCCTTCTTTTCCATAGAAGAGACTGTCTCTGGTGGCTGCATTACTTTTATCCTACATTCACTTGACTTTACATTTAATACTATCTTCTGAGTAAATTAGGGTAATGGAGACAGCAAAGTGAAACAATTTTATTCTTCAGAGCTTTCGGTATTGAAAGAACAGCCCTTGAACAAAATGAGAGTTATTTTATTTAGGGTCCTTTTAGAATAGTCTTGAAAGACAAATGTGTGTGTTTAAAAGTTTAAAACATTCACCATATCTTTTTATGTGGTGCAATATCAGAATGAAACCTGTGCAGCCCTTTCTCCAATCAGGATTTCTCTCCCAGTGCGAGTCCAGGAAAAACTTAATAAAATTGCTCTTTTTAGGTTACCATGGATTCACAGATGTTTACTTGGAATTTAAACAGAATACTTCGGTTTTAGATGGCATTTATCTTCAGTAATGAACTCAACCTACTATTAATTATGTTTGTGAAACTGTACAAACCTTACACTAAAAGTACAAGCTAATGTTATACTGAACCCCCTGCACATAGTCCCATGCACATCCGTACAACTGGCAAGCATGAGGAAGTCACTATACAAAATTTAGAAGATGCAGTAAGGTATAACAAAACAATCCGTAGTTACATAGTCTTTTCCATGTAGAGTGTTTCCCTGATTTTCTCCTGATTAGACTAAAACTTTTTTGAGCTTGGTCTAACTACTAAATAGGCTATGATATTTTTATGTCACACATAGAAGTTTTCAGCTTGCTTCCTTCCTAAGTGTTGTCAGACATAAACCACCTCAAAAAGCACCAGTTATCAAAGATAAAATGAACTAACTTCATTGCTAAGGAGGCAGGACAAAACACGCCATTTTCCAACACTGCCCTTATTGTAAATGGCTGCTTAAGTTTATTCTCTAGACAGTTTTCCTCATCTCATGACTTGAAATGCCAGCCCACAGAAAGTGGCTTAAAACATACTAGTGCAGAAAATTAAAAATAATAATAATAAGCTCATTGCTTTACTAGCCCCCAAAGGGGCTACCACCCAAGTGAAATGAATGCTTTAACTCTTCCTGTCCCCTCGCACCTAGAGCTCAGTTAGGAGTTCCCGGGACCTGGCAGCCTGCAGGACAGCCTTGAAGTCGCTCTGCAGCCCAGGCTGCCCTGTGACTTGTGATCCTCTAGTCTCAGGCTCTCGAATGCTGGGATTACAGGCATGCCCCACCGTGCCCAGCTCTAGGCCTGTTTCTGACAAGGGAATAGTGGAATAACAATGTTTCAACAGTTGCTTTGTTGTGAGTGCTTTTAAATTTTATTTATAGCTCCTTGGGAAATACAGATAAGATTGATCTTATAGCTATATGTTGCAGGGCAGCATTTGGTCGGTGTTCTAAATTTCATCTGTTTCTGCACCTGATATTTAATGACAGATTTTCTTCATATTCTAGACAAGACCCTCTGTGTAAAATGTCCTCTAATATTAGATTGAGGTGCTGGTTCAGGATGGTTTCACGTAAGAGTAATCTAATGAACCATTTCCACTATTTTTTGAAGGGCCTGAATTTCTGTGGCTATGTCTTGGCCAATTACAAGGTAGATTTAAGGCTCTTTTCTTAATGCAGTTGTAAGACTATAGCCCCAGGCGGAATATGAACATTGTGTCTGTATAGAGACCGAAAAACTTCGAAAGGTTCAACCTGTCATGTGTTTATGGAGGATCATTGCTCCTCTAGCACACAGTGACGAAACTAATAATGGCAATTTTCTATTCGGCCCTGTCTTATAAAACCTTATTTAAGATGACCAGGAACCTAAAGTCTTGTTATATGGAAAATATATTATGTTCCCCTTGGGAATATATAAAGGTACATATCTGTTATGTATCTCTCCCATCTGTTTGAAGTTGGATGGGAATAAGTTTTTTTATATTCCATGTTTGTAATTTGAGTGGACAGGTGAAAAAGAGATGACTGGAACACAGTGTTTCTGGCTTTAACTGTGGCGTTCTCTGTACAGCTCCTGGTGAGGGTGGGTCTGCATTGGGTCCCTAAGATGCGGTCCCTGGGGCTCCTTCCAGTAGCACCACGTAGGCTGAGTCTGAGTTTCCCCTGTACTGCTCTACACCAGGGCTTTAGGTTGCTGACGGAGAACGTCCAGAAGGGAGGCAAGACTCGCTTTATTCCTCTTACTCTGCAGTCTCGGAGCCCGAGCTTCAGAAGAGGAGCTGGCTTCGGCACTCCTTGTCCAAAGCCAAGATGCTGAGAAAGATGTCCCTCCAGTGGTACTGCCAACTATTAGAGCGGCGCCATCCTCTGCAAGAAAAGATTTGTCCATTCCTGAGCTCCTGTGCGCTGACGGGACCCTAAGGGAAGCTGGGCACGGCCAGTGTCGAGATGACCATTGAGCACTCCTGGGACAGGGTCTACCTGGGCAGCACGCCGCTGTCCGTGGGGCAGCCAGAGGTGAAGCTGTGTGGTGGCTGCCTGTGTGGGGAAGCTGTCCTCGGGCCCGGCAGGTGGGAGCTGCATCTTCTGACCAGACATCAGAGCAGACCCTTGCGGGACAAGAAGGCCGAAGCTCGGCATGTGGGCGCTACTCATAGGTGGGGCCCACAGAATGCGTACACTCCTGAGTAGCCTGAAGGGTCACCACTCTCAGTTTAAAGGCAAAGCGAAGTCTCGCTCTACGGGGTACCTCCCTTCTGTCCCACGTTCTGCCATCTCAGTATCCTCACTTCTTTAAATGCCAGATTCTATAGAAACTCTTACTTAGTGAAAGGTTATGACTGAAACTCGCCTCAACGTCACAGAACTCAAGTGTCCCATCTCCGGGCCCGCCTGGGCCACACCAGGCGGACAGGATTGCTTTGGATTGCAGTGAACTATATAACACAGTTAATACAGAACGTGGCAAAACATCTTTTCTGTATATATTTTAATATAGAAAGTGATTTTTAAAATAGTATACACTAAAGTTTAGTAACTAAGGAAACTTACATGTCTCCTCCATAAACACCTTCACAGCACATGTCGGGGGCTTGAAACATGTACTGTTGTGTGTACTTGGTGTGTTTTACTTCCTAAGTGGCAGAAGCCATGTATCCCCTGATGCGGGCAGGTTTCCATGGCACTGGCCGTGGGGCAGGTGCCAGAGGTGGGACTGACCCTGCAGGGTGTCCTGCCTGACACGGCGTCCCCTCGTCACCTGACCTTACAGTCCAGTGCTGCAAAACCACACAACGGCCATGAGCAATCACACTCAGATCTCATCGTACCGTTAAAAGTTTGCGCTCCTGGTTGCTCCTGGTGAGACTGTGCGTGACCCGCAGGCTGCAGACTGAGCACATCTGCCACAGGGCGCCTATAGCAAAGTGGGAGACTGTGGAGCCACTTCCTGAGGTCCTGCTTCTCGAGGTCGCTTCAAGTTCCTCATAAAGTGGAGAAGGTCAGAGCGCCTACCTTGTAGGGTTCCTGGGAGAGCTATGCTTGGCCGTGTGAGTGTGAAGCCATCTACTGGCCATATAGATGGACCGTGGGAGTTCTGGTTGTTGGATTTTGGGTTCTTGCTGTCCAAAGTCATTGAAATGACCTCTACATCACATTCATATAACATTTTATATGGATTAGGCACTATTGTAAGGATAGACACATATAAATTCAGGGCAAGATTAAGAGATAGGTGCTTTTGCTATCCTTAACCAGCCAAATTATATAACTTGTCCGAGAACACATGCTGGAAAGTGACAAAACCGGGACTTAAGTCTGGTGGTCCCTGCTTGACTGATCTCCCGGGTTAAATCTTTATGATCCTTTTCCATTTCTTCAGCAGCTCTGTGTCTCCCTTTTTTTTTGTTTTTGTTTTTGTTTTTTGAGACAGGGTCTCGCTTTGTAGTTCGGGCTGGCTCTGAGCTCACTATGGAGCCTAGGCAAGCTTTGAACTCAGCAATCCTCCTGCCTCTGCCTCCCAAGTGCTGGGATGACAGGTGTGAGCCACCACGCCCGGCACTGTGGTATGTGGTATTGATGGCTGGTGGGCGTGAGTCTCCACACCCAGCATTGTATGTGGTTACCGGGGATCGAACTCAGGACCTTACACTTGCGAGGCAGGTGCCGGAACCACTGAGCTAACCCTCCGGCCCTCTGTGTCTCCCTTTTAAGATGAGCCTTGCATTTTCCTTGTCAGTTCTCGAAGGTACATCATACTGGTCCAGGTTTTGCCCTCTTGCAAGCAGGTCCTGGCCTGCACTCCCCGCTCCCCCCATATTGTATATAAAAATAATTGTAGAAACAGCTACAGCCACAAAGTACAGCAAAAAGATTTGGACAGAGACAAGACAGTGCATGAAATGTAAAGATGCATTAGCTTCAAAACAGTTTGATAAGGGAGAGTGGTAGATCATTCTTCCTTTTAATGTATTCAGAGAAGTACATGAAATATATTTTCACTGATTTTTCTAATTATAAACAAAGGCTAATTTCTCTTAAGCTATTTAATATATTCACAGGAATGTTTGTACATTTGCTAATGAGTGTCGTTATATTGAGAAGCACATTGCTTGCAACGGATTGTGCATTTGCAGAAATGGCCTTGCATAAATGCAGATGGCCACTTAGGAGCTATAAGGGAGTTAAGGATGAAACCCTTCATCCTTCAGGTCTTCCCAGGAGGTAGTTAGCTCTTCCTTTACTTCAGTGGCACCATTTTAAAGCACTCTTTGTCCCGTGGATTCTCTTAAGAAGAAACCTTTGGGATCAAGAGAGCATTAGCTGTATTCCATAATGTGTGTGCGCGCATGTGTGTGTGTGTGTGTGTGTGTGAGAGAGAGAGAGAGAGAGAGAGAGAGAGAGAGAGAGAGAGAGAGAGAGAGAGGGACTGTTTGTATGAGGGTGAAGGATTCTAGGTCTGGTATCTACCTGACCAAGGAAGAACATTCTAGAACTGAGTAGTTGAGTTTGTTATCTTGTTGGCTTTTTAGCCTATGGTCTGCTAAATAACCAGCAAGAAGGGTGTTTATCTGTGCCAAAATTCGGTCAATTTCATCATCAGGAAATAATAGTAATGTGTGCTTTGAATCTAGGGCAAACTCTACTCATTGTTTGAACTGTATTATAGTGTTAATTTCTATCTTTTAGATTTCTTTTCTTACTTTTTTTTTTTTTTTGAGACAGGGTCTTTCTTTGTAGTTCAGGCTGGCCCTGAGCTCACTATGTAGCCCAGGCAAGCCTCAAACTCAGCAATCCGCCTGCCTCTGCCTCCCAAGTGCTGGGATTACAGGCATGAGCCACCATGCCCGGCTCTTTTCTTACTCTTAATTTCTCTCTAACTTCAGTTTTTCCTCTTCTTGCCCATTTTCTTTCCATGTAATCTAAGTTAAATTCTGATCAGAAATACTATGGATAAATGACACTCATAGAAAGTTTATAATTCTCAGTTAGCCAAGAGCTTCAACTTTGTCCCTCATTGAATCTTTATGAGAGCTCTTCAGATACGATGAAAATTGATTCATTTATATTTCGCTTGCTCTCTTCACCTCTACATATTACCTAGCAAAAATGCAAAACTGCCGAGGCCTAAGAACATTCACATCTGGTGAATGAAGTAAGAGACCAGGTAATCTGTCAGTTGGATGATCAGTCCTCTGTGGATGAGGACATAGCCACCTGCTGAACACCCAGTGTCTGTGCTCATGGGCGGAGGGAAAGCAGCACATTTCTGTGTGTTCTCTGTGCAGGACGGCGCTGCTCTAGTCCTGGAGAAATAGAAACCCCCACCCAGATGAGTGTAGACGTTCATGGGCTACAGAGACGGCCAGGAAATGGTAGGTGCAGTCAGGATAGAGCAGATTCTTGTTCAAGCAGTTAAAGACTAACAAGGAATGCAACCACCCAGGGGATAATACAGGAAAGTAGCCGAAGGAAACACAGCTGCCTCCTAGAAACATGTTGCCAAACAGGAAAAGCATTCAAAAGCTCAGACCTGAGTCAGAGGGGTATTAAGTAATGAAGCTGTCAGACAAAGAGGGACCAGTACTTTACAAGAGTGAGGAAACATAATTTTTTTCCCCTTTAAAAAATGTTAAGTACATCTACCTCTGTGCTTGTTTCTGTAATGCCATTTCTACCCCGGAAGCACTCAAAAGTCACTGTTAGAAAACTCTTCCATTCGTTCAGAAAATCAGCCTCTTCCTTTATAGGAAGGCTGTGCGCTGTGCGCTGTGCCCGGTACGGAGGCGTCGTCTGGGCCCTGCGTGCTGTCTCCAAGCGGACCGTCCCGAGGCCGCGCGGAGGCCTGTGGTGCTGCAGCTGGAAAGCAGGGGCCGGACAGCTGTCTGCGTCCGGGGCAGCTTCCTGAGGGCGGCGTGCACCGTGTGGCCCGCAGGATGAGCGGAGCTGGCCGCGGCAGGAGGCGTGCGGGGTCGCTGCGGAAGGGAGCGCACAGGACGTCCGCACTGCCAGAGAGAGAGGTGAACACTGTGGGGACCAAAGTAGCTCCTCAGGACTGAAGCGCAGCGCGAGGAAGAGGCGGCCGGCGGAGGACACTGAAGGAAGCTCGTCCTGCGTCCCTCAGGTCGCTCCGGAGCCTCCTGTGACCGCTGACCCCAGGGCCTTCGCTCTGGCCTTTGCTATCTCTTAAACACACCACGCTCACTTCAGTCCGGGGCCCTTCAGCTCCGTCTTCCTGCTGGTTTGCGCACGTTTCTGCTACTGCTCAAGACTCCGCTCACCGCCACACCCTCCCGGAGGCCCAGTGAAAGCGCCGTTCCCAGGCACTCTGGAACCCTGTCCTGTTTCACGCACAGCACCTGCAGTCCGGTAATTCTTTTTTAGTTTATTTTTTTCAGCGATGCATAAACATTGCACAAGTATAATGTGTGCCATGTGAGGTTTCTATCCATATACACATTCTGTCCTGTGTGGATCAGAGTCAACGTCTGTCTCATCAAACATGCATCGTTTCTTTACAGTGGAAAATTTCACATACTTTGGTTTATCCTTTCAAACTACAGAGTAATTATTTTTCTGCAGAGTTGCAGACCTTCTGTTCCCCTCTGCCGATGGCCGCTGATCAGCCTTTTTCCATCCCTCTCTCCTTTCTCCCTTACCTCTGGTAACTACCGGGCTAGTCTCCACTTCTGTGGCCCCCACGTTCTTGAAGAGCACATGTGAGTGAGCTCACACCGCACTGTCTCTCCACACCTAGCTTACTTCATTTCACAGAGTGATCTCCAGTTTCATTCATGTTATCACACATGACAGAATTTCATTAATTTTTACATGCTGAATAGCATTCCATTGTACCACGTTGTCGTTATTCATCAGCCGATACGCACTTCGTTTGTTTCCATTTCTTGACTTTTAAGAACAATGGGTATATATTCAGTGGTGGAAATGTTGAATCATATGGCAGATGCATTTTTAATTTTTGAGGAATCCTCTCCACACTGTCTTCCATAATGGGTCCACTAATGTATATTCCCACCAGCAGTACCGGGAAGTTCTTTCTCTATTTCCCTGGTAGCACTTGCCATCTTCTGTCTTTTGATATTATAGTTCTTAATGGAGTATGGTAAATCTCATCACAAATTTTACTTGTATTTTTCTTTTTTATTGAATTCTTTATTGGTATATTTTATGTACAGCTCACAATCACACTCAACATTAGGGAATTTGCATAAGTATATGACATGAATAAATTCTCATTTTTACCCATATCCCTACCCACCCACAACCCCCACCCCTTATATACTACACTTTCTTTTTCTTTCCAAATCATATTTATTCTTTCCCTTCATTACATTCCCCCACCACATCCCCTTTGAATATTTCCTATTTTACAAAATCTATCATACATTCTAGAACTCATTTACATCTATGGGATCTCATACCAGAGAAAATATACGGTCTTTATATAGCTGTGATCTATTTATTTCACTTATCAGGCAAGTGTGCACACAGGAGCTCACTCACCGGGAATCTATTTGTATTTTTCTAATGACTAGTGACATTAAATAATTTTATATTCCTTTGGCCATCTGTATATCTTTTTTTAAAGATGCAGTGGTACCTCGGTTCACGAACTCATTCTCTCTGGTCTTGATCTAGACAGGAACTAAATCAAATTTCTCCTTAATATCAACATTAAACCTAACAATTGAATTTGATTTGGTTCTTGTGGAACTCAGTTTGGGACCAGACTAAAGGAAAGAATCAAATTTGTGAACTGAGGTACCATTGTATCTACTTGGATTAAATATGTTTGTTTTTATTTCCTGTCTTTCTTCATTAACAGTAAAAGCCTGAGTTCACAGACTCTGTACACTAGTAACTGCTATAGTCCCAGCATCTGTGACGGTGCCTGGTACACAAGAGGTCACCAACAGAATTCCCATCAAGCACTGATAGATAAGTAGAGGCAACATAAAAGCCCTTCAGTGTCACAGTAGGGGCTTCGTCCTTTGTTGAAAGCAATAGATTCTGTTCAAGAATCTGCCTTAGAAAAACCATCCTGTTTGTAGCCTGAGGCTTGGGGGAAACAGGACACAAGCTAGGAGATGACAGAGGTTGTTCCAGCCCTATGGCAGCCCGGCTCGAGCCGAGAGAGTGGTGTGAGCAGTAGGGTGGGAGGCAGACCCTGGACATTGTCCTTCACACTTGGTTGAACGATGCATTCATAGAGAAGGAGGAGTCAAGATGACATCCACTGTTTCCTATAGAGCTGAGTGAAGAGGGGAGTGTGCAGAGGTTCCTGGACCTGCAGACCATCAGCTTGTCTGCGTGGATGAGCTGGACCCAGGAGAAGCCCGGAGAGAATGGAATCAGGAGAGAGATGGTGCTGAAATCCTGGGGTAGGCAGATACGTGCAAAATCAGTCGTAAACAAATGAATCATTTTGTGGCCTTGGACTTGCGGTTGTCCTGCCTTGGCCTCCAAAGAAGCTGTGGTTATAAACTTGTGCCGCTATGCCTGACTTAGGCGTCTTATTTTGAAGACATAAAAAGTTAGAAAAGAATAAATGCTTGGTTCACATGCTTCAAAGGGGATTGAAAACGATAAATTAACATGGCTCCATTTGTGTCTCTTATTCTCAAATAAGAAATGAATCTACAGGTGTTCATGCCAAAGAGAAGATCCGGGAATTGTCTATCTGTGATCTATTGATTTCACTTATTAGTATATCCTCCAGATGTCTCCATTTGCACCTAAAATGAAAACCTATTTTTTTATAGGTCACATGCATTTTTACTGTTTTAGTAAATTTTGACAAGTTAAAGTCCTTCAGGATTGAAGTTAAATACAAGTTTTTTAAGATCCAGAAAGTAATTGGAAGCAGCCTATGTTTAGATTATATTTTGTTAATTAAGTTATTCAAGTGATTTCTCCTATGTTATTTGGAAGATGTCACTTATTCAGTCACAAAAAATTCCATGTAATAGAATAATTAAGACTAAGAATTATATGAGAAATAAATGATAGCCATGTTGTGCAGACTTTTTTTTATTGTATTGTAATGTACGTGGCCCTGAAGCCCAAGTCTTTAAACCACATAGTAAAATGAATTTCCTGAAGAGAAGACTGAGGCCGACCACTCAGTGCTCATGCTGCAACAGAGTCCCAGCAAAAGTGATTTGGAAACTTATTAATAAAAGTAGTAATCTGGTAAGAAGACACATTCTTAGTAATGTGTCATGATTATAGCTTTAAAGCAAAGTGGTAGGTAGTGTGACAGAAGCAGGTAGGAGGGAGGTTTGAAGCTGCCCAGTTATGGAAGCAAGAAGAAGACGAATCGCGGGGGCCCATTGGAGAAGTGGCACCGGCCCCTTCTGTGCCCCACAGGAGCAGGAGGAGCTGAGTGACCTGGCATCATGCAGTACCAGGGCCATGTGGGTCAGGTGTGTCTGTGTACCCTGGGTGGGGCTGCTGCTCACTACTGGGGGAGATGTTAAAAAGCAGTGTCTAGGGCCTGAGATTTAGCTCAGTGCTTCTGGTGCCTGCCTAGCAAGCGCAAGGTCCTGAGTTCAATCCCAGTAACCATGTACAACAATGCTGGGTGTGGTGACTCACACCCACCAGCAGTCGGTACCACGTACCACAGTGCCGGGGCATGGTGGCTCAGGCCTGTCATCCCAGCACTTGAGAGGCAGAGGCAGGAGGATTGCTGAGTTGGAGGCTTGCCTGGGCTATATAGTGAGAGAAAAACTCCCTCTTTTTTTTCAGCCAGAAGATCTCACCCAGGCCAACCTGTGTCAAATAGGTTTTTCCAAGAGAGCAGGTTAGATCTCTGAGGACATCCAGAGGGTCTCCTTTCTAACCCCGACGATGGAGCCCCTTGGGGCATTTCTTCACTTTGAATCAGAGAAATTTAGGAAATGAGCTAAGGATTTAATTGATAAACATTTCAATTTGTAGTAAATTTAACTGTTTGGACATTATTATGCTTAACAGAACTCTCTTCTTGAGCCCTTGAAAACCACGTGCCTGGGATTCTGAAATGATCGGCTCCTGGGTCACATTCCTCTTGCTGCCAAGTAGCAGTCGGTGCGTTCCTTCTCCTCCTCTGGTCTGGACTGTGCTCGCTCTGCCCTGAGTTCTGTCGGGAGAGCAGAAGCGCCGGCAATAAACAGTCGCCTGCTGCCCTTTGCTGTGGAACTGCGCAGCAGTGGGTGCTTTGAGGAGCGTTCAAGAGCGGAACCACTACATGTGGAAACAGTGTGGCAGAATTTTTTTTTTAATTTCATAAATGTGTTACGAGCTCTTAACATTTCTCTCTGTCTCTGTCTCTCATCTTTGTCTCTGTCTCTGTCTGCCTGTCTGTCTGTCTGTTTCTCTTGATGCTATGAATGAAACCTGGGCCTTGGACATGCTGGGCAAGCACTCTGCCACAGAGCTGCATCCTTAGACCCAAAGTTTCTTAATTGTAAACACTGACCTTAGTAAATTCTTGTTACAAAGTCCAACTCTCTTTAATATCACACAAAACTACATAGCTGTATATGTATGTGTGTGTATATATATATATATATACACACACACACACACACACACACAAAGCTATATAGCTATATATAGCTACAATTTATTATATGGAATATATATTAACTGTTATAACCAAGTCAGTTTTTACCAGAATGAGGCAGAAAATATAAATTGCAATTCACCTCCTTATCAAAAGACTGAAGGAGAAAGGGATATGTTCATCTCATTATTGAAGCCATTGGTTTTTAGAGTATCTGTTCTCCATTTCTAATTTAAAATTGCCAAATTAACTTAGAATAGAAGGAAATTCTATGGTACTAATGAAATTTGTCTACAAAAAGCCTACAGTAAATATTCTTCTGCTCTTAAGTAGTTAGGGACATGTTCTTTAAAATCAGGAAGACAGGGCCGGAGGGTTAGCTCAGTGGTTCCGGCGCCTGCCTCGCAAGCATAAGGACCTGAGTTCGATCCCCGGTTACCACATATAATGCTGGGCGTGGTGGCTCACGCCTGTAATCCCAACACTCAGGAGGCAGAGACGGGAGGATTGCTGAGTTCGCGGCAGCTTGCCTGGGCACCATAGTGAGCTCAGGGCCAGCTTGAACTACAAAGCAAGACCC
>PVIC010054265.1:0-11590 GCA_004025085.1 Thryonomys swinderianus
GTTTTAGAAGTCAGAAGTTTAAAATTAGTTTCACTAGGCTTATGTCAACATGTTGGTAGGGTCATTTACTTCCGAGGGCAGCAGGGGAGAATCCATTTCCTTTTTTCTTTTGCCCTTCTGGAACTTCATTCCTTGCATTTCATGGTTGTGGTTCCTTCATTTTCAAATCCAGCAGTGTAACAGTGCATCTAGCTTTAGTGGTCATGTTTTTGTTTTGTTTTGTTTTGTTTTGTTTTTTGGTCACATCTGTCTTTACTTTTCTCATGTGAAAACACTTGTGATTGCATTTAGGACTCACCGGAGTAATGCAGAAACTTCTCTCCATCTGAAAAGAATTGTGATTATTTTCCCCTTTGCAAGTTCTCTTTTAGCAAATGAGGTTCCCAGGTTGTTGAATATCTTTGGTTACCATTTTTCAGGCTACCATAGTTGTAGTAGTTTAATATGAAATTTCTACCTGGAAAATGTAGACCGTAATATCCAGTGTAATCTCTGATTCTATCCTGTAAGATTTTTTAATTATCTTCCTTTGTTAGGCTTTAAAAGCAAGTTTGAAATGTGAAGTTAAGGTCCCTTAATCAGACTCAGAACTTGGAAAGTAAAGCTTGCCAGCATTTCTAAATTTGACTTTTGGGATAGTCTTAAAACTGAGAGAACTCAGCTTTACTAATTAAGTGTACAGTAAATGATACATTGTTATGACAGCAATCTGTATTGTGATCTTTTTTAAATGTTAAAAACATAAATTTTTAATTATTTTTTAAGTATATAAATTTCATCCTTTGTTTTTAAATTGGGTGGTACACAAATGTTAGAGACTATGGTTCGACCAGTCCTTCAGTCTCTTGCCTAATAGCATTGTCCTGTCAGTATCTTGGGGTAGAGAAGGTAAAGTAACTAACGGCCCACTTTTCAGTAGGTGAACCCTCATTTAACCCTTCAAGCTTGTTTTCTTCTTTTTTTCTTGGATTTCTGTACTGCAGCTTTCCAAAAAATAAGCAAATCTATAATTCCTCATCATTGGGGGATGTAATGTAGAGTTTGAGTACCTCTTCCAAAGACTCTTAACAGAGTCCTTGTTTATCATGTCACACTCTTCTCTCCCTTGCAGCTTTCTCAGTTATTTGCTCCTTGTATTTCCTGATTTATTTCAGGGTACTATTCCTGCAGCATGAATTACTTACATTAGCACTCCTTTTTGATTGTTTCAGAGATTTTGAATTTGTTTTGTTTTGCTATTCTCCATCTCCCTTCTTTCAAAAATGTATTGACATGTTTTTTTGTGTTACTCATATCTCTTATTCTCTCTTTTTTTTTTTTTTTTTTTGAAGCAGGGTCCCCCTTTGTCATTTAGACTGGCCTTGAGCTCACCATATAACCCAGGCTGGGCTTGAACTTAAGTTGATGCTCCTACCTTAACCTCCTCAGGGCTGGAATAATTCTTTTTTCTTCTTTTCTGTAGTTATCTCTTGTCTGTGACTCTAATTTTAGTGGGGTTTTAAAATCAAGGTGGATATAAAAACACATTTAATTTACCACATTTATCATAAAATCTCCAGAACTTCTCACAATATAGTGTTGCATTTATTCAGCTGCATTAGCTAACAGTTCAAGTAAATCAGACTGTTTTGATTGACTAACCCTGCAGAGTGAAGTGGTAAGACTAGAGAAAATAGAGAAGTCCTGGTGAAACCCAGGAAAAGCTCCATTTGAACCTGAGATTCATCCCCTGCTACCACCAAACTCTGAACGATAAAGAGGATTCTTGGTGCATCAACCCTGTGAAGAAACCCTATGACTAAAATGTTTTTGGTGCTAATCACTTAGGCAGAGATTAATTCTCTTCTTAAAATTATAATGAGTGAAGTGGGCATGATGGCATAGGCTTCTATTCCAAGCAGTTTAAAGATCACAAGTTTGAAGCTAACCTGGGCAATTTAGTGAGACTGTCTTACAATGAAAAGGAATAGGATGCGGCTCTGTACAAAGGCCCTGGTTTCAATCCGCAGGACAGTCCCTCCTCCATTATAATGAATGAAATCAGATATAGGTTAGTATTTATGAGAATATCTTTTAAATCCTGGCAAAATGTTGAAAATAGTGATAAGGATATTATATTAAAGTGATAATTTTATTCAAGGCAAATTGCCCAAATGCTAATTCTAAAGAAAATTACCTGGCCTTGAACTCACTATGTAGCCCAGGGAATCCTCAAACTCAGCAATCCTCCTGGCTTTGCCTCCTGAGTGGTGGGATTACAGGTGTGAGCCACCATGCCCAGTACTGTGGTGTGTGGTTACTGGGCATTGAACCAGGGATTTTACGCTTACTCCACAAGCATTGGAGCCACTGAGCTAAATCTCCAGCCCAATTTACTACTTTCATAAGAAAAAGGAGAAACAAAATTAATAAGTAGTTTAATCAAAAGATACTTAGGATATTTCTTTGATATGAATCATATCAGCGTTTGAGTAAAACATAGTCATTAATCATGATGAAAGTCCTGATTCAAGCGAAATAGATTAGGTCACATTTACAAAATTATAGAAAACAAGTGACTTAGGTTTGTCCAAGATTATCTAGTCCAGTGACTTCAAATCTATAATTTCCAAGATGCTGGGTTTCTATCAGCTGGCTCTGGATACTGCATAGAAGTATGGGTCACTATGTAAAGATTCTATTTCCACCACAGCAGCTCTGATTTGCTACTTTAAATATTATACTTCTTAGTAAGATTGTGTCTTGGAAAAGGCTTTGCTTGCTATGTAAATGAATTTTAATCAACTACTTTTTTGAGAGGATGTCGGTGATTTTTCATCATTGCAAAATCAAGATAAATTTTCAGCTTCTTTTTCACTTGAATCTCTAATACTAAACATTTATGCCAAAATTACAATTTTAAAATTTTTCTGTGAAGTTCATGTTATATTAAAAGGTCAAGAACAAGAATATGAGGAGAAAAACTTTACTATGCTCCATTGTTATGTGCCATTCCAAAAATGGAGCACTAATTATAAAAAGGTTAGTATTATATGCTGTCCATACTTTTTAAAAATATTGTTCTGTGACTTCTGTAATACCACCTGTCCTGGTTCCTCTCTAGTATATTGTTATTTCTTCTCTGTGTTGTTGAAGCTCTTCGTCATTTCTTAGCCATTGAAGTTAAGAATTTCTTAAAGCTCAGAGTCCTTAATTTTTTTTTTTTTTTGAGACAGGGTCTTGCTTTGTAGTTCAGGCTGGCCCTGAGCTCACTGTGTAGTCCAGGCAAGCCTTGAACTCAGCAGTCCTCCTGCCTCTGCCTCCCTAGTGCTGGGATTATAGACATGAACCACCACATCCAGCAATGTGGTATGTGGTACTGATTGCTGGTGGATGTGAGTCACCACACCCGATATTGTTGTCTGTGTTTACCAGGGATCAGACCAGGGACCTTGCAGTTTGCTAGGCTGGTGCTGGAACCACTGAGCTAAATCTCCAGCCCTCAGAGTCCTTCATTTTTTCTCATCACCTATTGTCTGTCCTACACCCAAGATTTTAGTTCTTTCCTATCAAATTCTTGAGTCTGACTTCTGTATAAGCTCTAGATTTGGTTATATGATTGCCTGCCTAGATACTGCTTTTGGAATACCTCAAAAACACCAGAAATTCAATATATATATTTTAATTAATTGATTTTATTTGTACATTTTATATACACATCATGGTCACAATGGACATTGAAAATTTGTACCAGTATATGACAAGACTTAATTCTCATTTTTTCTCATTCCCCTGCCCAGCCTACAACCCCATCTCTATATACATAAGCTTTGTTTCCTTTTCACCATCACATTTTTCCCATTATATAACCCTACCCCCTTTACCATTTGAATATTTTGTTTCATAGTGTCTATCATATACTCTAGAATTCATTTATATCTTCAGTTTCTTATTCCAGAGAAAAGATAGGGTATTTACACATCTGACCTATTTATTTCACTTACTAGTATGTCCTCAAGGAACATCCATTTGAGTATAAATTACTCAAACTTATCATTCTTTATGACAGAGTAATACTCCATTTTATAAAAGAACCTCATCGTCTTTATCAGACACTAGTTCATGGGCATTTGGGTTTCCAAGATGTAGCTGTAACAAACTATGCTGCTATGAACATGGGTGCACAAATGTCATTGTGATATGAATCATTTAATTCTTTCATGTATATGCCTATCAGGGAAATAACAGGGTCAAATGGGATCTCTAATCCAAGTGGTTTTTTTCAATTTAATTTATTGGTACATTGTACATACACATCACAATTACATTCCATATGAAACTCAATGTATTTTAAAGCTGAACTCTATTTTCACTCTGAAAACAATCAAATGAACAAACATACAAATTGAGGAACTGGTTCTTTTCTATCTCAGTTACTTAAATGCAATTAGTAAATCAGAAACTCTAATTGCTGTCTTTGCTACCTTATCTTTTTACCATCTCCAGTCTTACTTTATCTTTTAAACGTCTCTTAACTTGTTCCCTTTTTTCTGTATTGGTAGCACCACAACTCTGAGTTGTCTTCATTGCTTCTTGCCTGAGAATTTCATTGGTGTTGTAACTGGTCTTGGAATATCCACTCTTTTTTTCCGTCCAATCCTTTCTTCATTCTTTGTCCACATGGATCTTCCTTAATCGCTTATGTATTCTGTTTGTTCTCTTGGTTAAAGAACAAAATTGGATTCTTTTTAGGGGGGAGGGTGGCTTGGGTGGGGTTGAAATGTGTTAGGAATTAAACCTGGGTCCTGTTCATGCTAAATAAGCACCTCATTTAATACTGTATTAGGCCCCCATCTACTCTTTCATCACCTTACTGCTGTTTGGTTTCTCCATGTCTTTTGGTGTTGACTCAAATATAACTTGAATATTTTTATTTAATTGTATTATTCATAGTGTATTGATCAGTTTGGGATATTATAATGAAATACTGCAAGTTGTTAGTTATGAATAATAGAATTTTGTTCTCCAGTCCTTTTGGCTGGGCAGTCCAAGATTAAGGTACCCGTATATTGGGTGTGCAGTGAGGGCCAGTGTCTTAGTTCCTCGAGGGCAGTCTTCTCACAGGCATAGAGAAGGAAAGGGGCAAAGGAGCTCACCCGGGCTGTTTTAGTAAGAACACCGATAGCATCATGAGGGTTCTGTCTTCACAAGCTTATCATCCCATAAAAGACCTCACCTCATAATACCACCACATTGACATGAGGATTTTACCATATGAATTGAGAGGGGAGGTGATAGCAAACATTTGGTCTATGAAGTGGTATTTTTAAAATTTTGAAATGTAAGGTATACCTGACAGAATACTTAAATAGTCTGAGAAAAATTTTTTTCTTCAAAAGAAGAGCTGGCTGTTTAATATAAATTTATATTCTTGCCAAGGTTTAAGATTCAGTCCTTCATCAAACCTAAATGATCATTTTCCCAAAAAAATCATTTTCAAATTGGATTTTCTGTCTCATGAATTTATTTCATAAACAAAATAAATTTTGTAGACTTTATATGGTTTTCAGTTCTGCAAGTTTGTCATTTTGCATTCTTAAATTTTTGTGTGTTTGTAAAAAAGAATATTTAAAATGACAATTTAACATTTTAATCTTTATACGTAGTAGTTCTTTTACTTGATGGCTGTCAGATCATTTAACTTAAAAAGGTGGCAATATTAAATCTTACCTGTTCTTTAGCTTTTATAAAGCATGGTTTAATGGTGAGTTATGTAGCATTGTAGACATACTTGTGGTAATAACTAAGCTGATTTTTTAACCTTTTAAAAATTTGCTTTTGCCCATATTGTCTGGAGACAGTTACATGTGGTTGATTACATGACTGAAGTAAGGATAGAAATTTTATAATTATTTTTTCTTTTTAGGAAATGACTTCTTTTTTTTAATCTATATGCTTTACTGTAGTAAGATATACAATTGTATAGTCTTATTAAGACTAGAATATTTACTCTCAAATAATACTGATATAATTATTCTTATCACCGTTTTAATTTTTCTCAAAGATGAGTCAGGATGAATTTATGTCTCACATTAATCAGTTGGAATTGCCTTTATTTTAATATTGCATTCTTGTGAAATATTAATATTCTTATTAAATCTTTATCACTGCCAGGTATATGACTATTATGGATAGATTGTAAAATGAAAAATAGAATTAGTCTAATGGCTTGTCTTGAAATGTATGACGAATTAGAGTGGTTTTCCTCTGTTGCAGGGATGGTGGATAGTGTTACCATGGTGAGAGCTTCTGTTTCCATGACATTTGCCTGCATATTTTGATAGGTCTTCAATTGAAGAAGGGCTCTGTTTCCTGGCAGACTGGAAAATTTTCATTCTATATTTTCCAAATTATTATTGTTTTGTTGATAATATAATTTTCAAGGTATTGTAATAGTGAAGTGTCAAAAAAGAAAATAATTGTTTATTTAAAAATTTTGTTCTCATTCAATTTTTACAGCATAGCAAAAATAATCTTAGCATTTTTTGTAGAGAAGAAAAAAGAGAATATCATTTCTGCAGTTTTCTTAGTATATGCTTTTCTAGTGAATTTTGTTGGTTGATAAACAGTCTCAAATTATTACTTTGTAATCAGTACCAACTAGATATGTTATTGTAAAAGTAAAAGCAGTTCCTCGGACCGGAGGGTTAGCTCAGTGGTTCC
Source organism: Thryonomys swinderianus (assembly GCA_004025085.1). Classification (NCBI taxonomy): domain Eukaryota; kingdom Metazoa; phylum Chordata; class Mammalia; order Rodentia; family Thryonomyidae; genus Thryonomys; species Thryonomys swinderianus. The sequence goes on from PVIC010054265.1 coordinate 6,703, forward strand.
AGCGCCTGCCTCGCAAGCACAAGGTCCTGAGTTTGACCCCCAGAACTACATACAATGCTGGGAGTGGTGACTCATGCCTACCAGCCATCAATACCACACACCACAATGCCGGGTATGGTGGCTCGCACCTGTAATCCCAGCACTCAGGAGTCAGAGACAGGAGGATTGCTGAGTTCAAGGCTTTCCTGGGCTACATAGTGAGCTCAGAGCCAGCCTGAACTACAAAGTGAGACCCTGTCTCAAAAAAAAAAAAAAAGTAAAAGCAATTCCTAAACCATCCATGGTAGCACATGCATGTAGTCAAAACAGTTGGATGACTGAGCATACAAGTTCAAGTCCTGCTTGGTCAGTTTATTGAGCCCATCTCAAAATAAAATTGTAGTCAATGGTAAAGTTCCCCTGGATAGGATCCCTAGGACTAGAAGGGGCAATTGCTGACAGAGAAAGGGGAAGTAAATAGAAATGAATTCCTTGAAGCCAGTGAACTCCTTGGAGTATAAAGTCTGTTCTCATATAAATTATATATATAAAACAACCAATTAGGGATAATTCATTTTTATTGATAACTTATGTTTCATATTGAAACATTAATGGTAGATTTTTTAACAATTTGTTTTACAATGATACATTTTTAATTTTACTTAAACTAGATATTATATTCTCGTGGCATAGAAATTTTAACATGTATTTAAAAGAAAATTCCTCTCATATGTCTGCCCATGGTTTTTTGATTCATTCTTTCGTGATTTTTTAAGCATTTATAAGAAAACACAAATAGTAATTGTTATTCTTATCCTCACTTTTCAAAATAGCATATTATTTTGTACCTTTCCAAATTTGTCCAGATGTATATTTTGTTAGTGCTCTGATTTTTGGCATTGAAGGACATGCTAGAATTACAGCAAAGATTGGACCTGTTGATACCTTCTGTTCTTTATCCTTATAACAATTACACAATTTTGCAAGAAATAATTCAAAGAACATTTTGTTAATGTAGAATATGAAAATTGGTCTTTCCATTTTTTTAGACTTTATAATTTTAATGCCTCTTTCTATAGGTAAATCAGTTCGTTTTATAAGAGCCATAAACTGGAGTAGTCTATATCACATACTTAGACAAATCATTCCTTCGGTTTCAAACTATTTTCTTCTTTGTTACTCACATTCTTTCTTAAAATACTACATTATATATGTTCTGTGGTTCCACAGTACTCCTCCTGGTCCCAAAGCATTTACCATTGTATCGAGTTTTAGGTATGTTCAAAATTTTTATTTCTCTTAGTAAACTATAAGTATCATGAAGGCAGAAGCCAAATCTGTCTCATTTGCAGTGATATTTTTAGTGCCCACAGTAGTAGTTTTGGATTAATAATTCAGTATTGTGTTTCTCATGTGTGTATTCTGAATTTCATAGCTCCTTGATTTATCTATTTTGTCTTATCTTTTTTGCCTGTATAATTTTTTTTTTTTTTTTGAGACAGGGTCTCGCTTTGTAGTTCAGGCTGGCCCTGAGCTCACTATGGAGCCCAGGCAAGCCTGGAACTCAGCAATCCTCCTGCCTTTACCTCCCAAGTGCTGGGATTACAGGCGTGAGCCACCATGCCCGGCACTGTGGTATGTGGTATTGATGGCGGGTGGGCGTGAGTCACCATGCCCAGCATTCTATGTGGTTACCGGGATCAAACTCAGGACCTTGCACTTGCGAGGCAGTCACGGGAACCACTGAACTAAATCTCCGGCCCTGCCTGTATAATTCTTAACTTACATTTTATTTTCTCTGGGAAATTTCTGTTGATCTTTTTTGATCATGTTACATTTTCTGAGCTCTAGGAGTACCGTGAACTTTATATTTCACTAAATTCTTCATATTGTACTGCAACTACTTTATTTGAAATTCCTTTTTGTTTTCACTTCTCTGGCCCCTAGCACAGAGGTTGACATAGGCCTACTTATTGATTATTTATCAATTATCTATTGTGGAAAGAAAATTTAAAAAGATTTGATATCTATGTCAGATCAGTATAGGTATTATTCTTACTCCTTATGTGATATGTGATTGACTATCTGAAATTAACACTACTGAGGAATGGTAGGTATTGCTATTGAGCATCTCATAGACAATAGGGATGACGTTAAATGGTTTATAAGGTACAGAACAAGAACAGCCCCCATAATAAAGACTTTCTGACCTGATGTCAATCCTACCATCGTTAAGGATCCTGCTTTTAACTTGCATTTAGTTCTCACAGTTTCTTCATATTGTGTTAGCTTTATAGATTTATGAATTTATAGGGCTTTTGAATATATTTGAAGTTACCACCATAACCCTTTATTCTTCTTAAAGTTCTTTATTTTGTGGCAATTTAAAAATCTTATTCAAATCACATATGGTAAGGTATATAAATTGAGGTTTTGATACACATTGTAAGACAGTCATATTCAATGTAGTTAACATGTTGAGCTACACAGCTAATATTTTTATGTTCTTTAGCCAGCTTCATCCTTTTCCCACCAGCCATGGCCCTGATCCATGAGTTTGAGTGTTTTAGATTGGACAAGCAGTTGAGATCATATAGCATTTTACTTTGTGTGTTTGGTTAGCTAGCTCCTATCATGTCATCCTAAGTGATAAGATTTTCTTCTGTAAGACTGAATAGTACCTGTGCGCATGCATATGTGTGTTACATTTTCCATTCATCTACAAGAGGGCACTTAATTGTCCGTATTTTAATTGGGTTATGTATACTTTTAGCATTGACTTCGGAGATTTCTTTATAGTTGAATATTAGTCCCTTATTGGATATATGGTTTTCAACTGTTTTTTCCATTCTATGGATTTCCCTTACTTCTAAATCTTTAATTCATTTTGTGTTGAATTTGTGTGTGATGTGAATTCTTTTTGTCCTTTCATTGGTCCTGTTTAATGTGGCAGGTAGTATATATTTGGGGATCTAGAGTGAATTGCCTAGGTTTGAGTGTTTACTATATTTGGACACATCCCCCAGTTTCTTTCGTCTCTGTTTTGTTATCCATGAAAAAGGGAACTTACGTTAAATTAACCTACCACATGGAATATTCTGAGAATAAAATGATATAGTAGCACCAGTGACTGGTGAAAAGTGCTAAGTACTAGCAATTAGAAATTACTGTTTTTATTATTTTATGTAAGGGGCTTAGTATGGGGTAAAACTAGAGAGGACATCTTAGGCTAGTTATGGGGCAGGTTCCTTTGGTTGATAGGCTGAGAAACTTATATTTTATTCAGTAGCCACTACACATGTAGTCAAGCACACTTAACATTTGATAGGGCATGTTGATAGAAGTGACAGATTATCATAATAGATTGGATGAAAAATGGAGATAACTGATAGAGTGTGGAAGTGATAGAGATGACACCATGATTCAGAAGTTTTGAGTCTGCCTGAGTAAGAGATTCATGTTAATCAGAAATGGTGAAAAACTAGTTATTTTAATTTAAGAGTATAAGTAATTCAGTTTTGGAACTGAAACTTTAGACTACCCTCAGGAGACTAGTGAAATAGACCAGGGTTTGACATACTTTAAATTTGAAATGACAATGTAGATTTCCTTGTGAGGAGAAATTAGGACTAGAGATGAAGATTTGGGAGTAATTTTCACTTTAGGCTTATGTGGTTTATAGAGTGAGTGCTTGTAAAGTGAAGGCAGACAATAGATGTGTTTTGAATGTAAATGTATATTCTTATAAATTGATTCCATTATTTTGCTTTTTCCAGTAGCATTATCATCAGAATTTTTTCATTTTAAAGAATGAATGCTAGAACAATAAGTAATCAAATGAATAGTCTAGTGAGGATGGAGCTCGTAAAGTGTGAGCCTTGTGAAGAAGGCATTGTGCCTCAGTGTAGGGCCTGGAATATGTACTCTAATGTAACTGCTCACCTTTTACTTGTTGGATCTACAGAGTAACGTGCAGCTGCCTGGCTTTGAGATATCCCTGTTTTAGATACCCTGCATTAGGCAAGCAAAATGCTGTTATTCTATTTTTAAAATGAGACAAAGCAGCGCACACTTTAAAGGTTTTGCTCTTATTACCTTTAGCTTTGTTTACCTCAGAGATTCTCAAACCTGACCCATTGACATTTTAACAATTCTTTGTTGTGGACAGCTGCTTTATGGTAGGTAGGATATTTTGCAGCATCCCTTGTCAGTGCCCGCTAGATGGCAGTCCTTGCCTTCTCCAGTGTTTCACAAACACTCAGATACTGCCCTGGGGCAAAAAAGTCTGCTTGTTGAGAACCCCTACTTTACATGAGGACTGTATTGCTTACTTCTTCGGTTGTTTTTCTCTGTACTTTAAGGACTTTCTTCTGGCATATGACTGTCCCTTCCTGGGGGGCAAGTTGTGCTCTTGTTTGGTACCCACTTTCCTAGCATATCAGTTTGTTGTCTGATATTTGTATTAATTGCATTGCTTCTTTAAGGTAGGAGTGTGTATCTTACTGTACGTTGGTCATTGTGTTCAGACATAAATCTATTCCTAGGTGTTTTTTTTTAAACACCTCTTATGTTAAAACCAGATTCCTTTCTATTGAAGTAAGTTTTATGTATGTTTAATATAGCTTTCATTTTAACCTAAATACATGCTGATAAATTTAATGAAATTAAAATGCATCAGTGTCTAATTATGCTCTAAAACATGTAGCTTGAATTATTTTTTTTTTTTGCTTTTTGGAGACAGGGTCTTGCTTTGTAGTTCAGGCTGGCCCTGAGCTCACTATGGTGCCCAGGCAAGCCGCCGCGAACTCAGCAATCCTCCCGTCTCTGCCTCCCGAGTGCTGGGATTACAGGCGTGAGCCACCACGCCCAGCATTATATGTGGTAACCGGGGATCGAACTCAGGTCCTTA